>JAQFZQ010000790.1:0-26589 GCA_034696005.1 Glomeris marginata
TCCTTCTCCCTACCACACATAACACACCTTGTCTCCGTATCCTCCTTCCAGTATTCTGCCGACCTCACCTCATTCCCCACTCTGTATCTAGCTAAAAGAATCTTTTCCGATACCGTTAACTGCGGCTGACACAAATACTCCGCTCTACCTCTCCCCCGTTTTAACTCCTTATAGCACCTATTATATCTTGATTCTTCTATTCTTCTTAAGTTCTCCTGTATTCTTCTGTCCTCCATTCTTTTCCCCACCTCCTGTTTAATATCCCATCCCATCGCTTCCCTCATCTCCAGCTCTTCTTCCGACCACCCGACCTTCATCAACTCTTTCCGCCTTCGTATCCTCCACCGTAAATCTTTCTGCTGCTCTTCCCCTCTCCACCTTACACATTCCTGCACCCACGAACTTCCTTGTCGGGATCTCATTTCTTTATCATAACTGTATGCGTTTTGCGAATGTGACATTCTATTTGCTCCAACACGTAGTTCACCGATTGCCACTAGGTAAGGCGCTGCGGTCGGCTGTGGTAGTGTGCAAGTTGTGAATTCGTACATTGGGGGTGTGTTAATTATAACTCGGGATGAGAAATGTGTGACGGGTTCTCTGTGGAGATAACTGTAAATCTATGTACTCAAAGGATGACCTTGTGATTAGTTTTTTACCCAGATTTCGTACGTTTTATTTTTAAACGTTACGCACTTTTTCAGTACGTTTTGGTTTTTTGGGATTTCGGCTTTCCTTATTTTCACTCTACATTGCTAAATATACATTCAATTGTTACTAAACAAACTATGTATGGATTTCGTGTGGAGTTTCATTATGTATATTCATAAATCTAAAAATAGTAGCGTGAAATTTTGGGTGAAATAAACGGTTTAAATGGAACGATTCGAACGTTTTTTGAAGCGCCACCAGACATTATAGCGGTGGAAGTGAGAAACCGAAACAGATTTTTTTAACAAAGTGCTGTTTTATAAACATTAATTTAGATTTTCCCTGGATTTCATGTCCCATGGGTGCAATAACTGTCATTGGATACTTGAATGCTCTGTTTACAAATAATTATAACAGAAAAAATGTAAAACTGAAATATAAATATGGAATGTGTAGTTTTTGGCGTGCAGTAAACACGTTATTTGATTAGATTAAATTTCTAATGCCGAAGAACACACGTCGATGATTAATGACTGATAGATTGAAGGATGGGGAAAATTTGACAGGAAATTATTGCGCAGTTCGCTGTGAAATATAAACTTTGCAGCGAATCGAATAGTAGTGATGACGTTCGTTCGTAGATGGCGCTGTATAATGATTTCTGTTTCCTCGCCCTTCACAGCTTTATTGTAGGCTGAAATTAGAGTAGCCACTGGAAGGAAGTGATGATAAAATTTGACCAATTTGAAGGATCTGACCTTTTAGAGGTCGATGGAATGGATCAATGTGTGGTTTGGAAGGGTGAACGATTCAGTTATTAGACAAAACATATTTCTTTGATGACAATTAAGGAGAAAAATAGTCTGAATAGTATTTAAAATAAAATAAAAATAGTCAAGCATTTGCCGCAGATCTTGAATTGTGTTTCAGTTATTTGGTGGAAAACCGGTATATTTTTTGACACGGAGAGCAATTTAGTATGCATTATATATTTTTATTTAATTTCGATTTAGTGTAGTTTTTGTAATGTTTTTGATAAGGATTTTGACGGATATGGAAGTGGCTTGGGTCAGTTGATGGGTGGAACACAGCATGGCATGGTGATAGTATTTAGGGTCATCAGGAAGAACTCAACCTTTATATTTTAATTTATGTATACGTACACAGCCTGGACTCGAATGTCACGGAGAAAAATAGGTTTTTTGTTCTGTGAACCTTGCAGGGCGAGAAGAATGTTTTTGGATTGTGCTTTTCTTTTTGTCCTTTTTTTCTCTCCTTATATACGGTATTTATATATATTTTTTCTAACTTAACCTGTGATGTATCCCTGACCGTGCAAGAAGGGTCAACGACAGAAACAAGCCACCAGTCCACAGATGCCATTTCTTATAGTACACTAGTCAACTTTGTCAGGTGGTCAAGTTCACAGGTTTCACTGTAGTATTAATTTTGTTGACAGGAATTTGGCAGATTAAAGGTTAACTGACAAGGTTTTGTAACATACCCTGGAAAGTGTGTACTTCTGTAGAATTGATGCCAATAAAACGATTGGCGCAAACAAAATTTTTTTCAAAAATTTTTACGAAAAGTTACGAGTAGTTAAAGAGGGCGTCATGGAAGGACAGTGTCACCGTGCTGGTGTCACAGTGTCCTGTTTTGTAAAAATTTGAATTTTCAGCCAATGGCAGAGCTTATCAATGGCGCTCCAGTGTACGTATCTCAATATACTACTTGGTACACTAAACAGATTTGAAACTAAATAATTCATATCTGTGGCAATAATGCTTCAAATAGCCTCAAATTTTCAGACAATGTTCCTAAATTAGTGGCAATCAAATGCTAGTTTTTCCAGGGTATGTTGCAAAACCTTGTCAGTTCACCTTTAAGATATGATCAGTTGGGTTTATTATAGGAGGAGTGTTTTGTGACCCAACTGACAATGCCATGAAAATTCGGGTGATTGACTTGACAGTGTCAAAATGAAACGGAATATATTACACAAAAGGAAATGTACTAGATGTTAATGTAACGTGTAGGAAGACTGACAGGTTCACTTGTTTAGCGGAGTGGTTTTAGACGAGACCATTGGCGGAGACTTGCAGACGATGATGCGAGAACAGAGAGTGAGAGAGAATGTAAGAAAGCTAGTAGCAAAAACGCCCATGGTCTTGATGTTTTGTAGTTTGGGACTTTGGGTCACCAGACGGGCACAGATATGTTTTAGTGGTGGTTGGTGGCCAAACCTGTTCCCATGGGAATTGACGGCAGACCACCGAAGCCAAACGCTGTCCAGTCGGCATGCAAATACGAAGAGAGCTAAGGCAAAAGGAGGCTTTTGTAGAATTGAAACTATTGTGATTTGGTCTCTTTTCAGGAAACTTACCCTTCAACTCCTCCGGTGTGGTTCGCCGAATCGGAAGACGTGAGCATCACGATCGCGGTGCAGGTCCTCGGAAGCACGTCGGGCAAAGACAATCACGTGAGCTATATTATGGTTTAGTTCTTCAAGAGGACCTTGTTGAATTGTTTCTAATAACCACATGTTTTCATCATCTTCACAGATCTTGCAGCAGGTGAGGATTCTCATCCGGGAGATGTGTCAACTGCACACCGTGCCGGAGCCTCCGGATCTGGACCGCCTGCAAGCCATATTGCCTGTGCAGGTATATAACAGTTTGAAACTTCGAGAAATGTTATATTGGACGGACAAAGTGTCTACTGAACTGGAAATCTTGAAATTTTACTGGAATTCTTATATTTTTAAATTTTATTAGACACTGAATTTTGAGATGCTGTTAATTCCACTTGGTAATCAGTTTGTGTGAATGAACGATTAATTGACCGATTTCACGTGCCTTGCTATTGGCTGAAGTACAAAAGGAAAATGGCGTCCTTGTTATACTGGATATCTAGGCAACAGCCAATACGGTTGCACGATTATCCATATTACAGCCTCCATATTGGCAATGGGACACGCCTATACTGAAATTGGTCAATTGTGTTTGGTTACAGAACTATTTGTGGAGCTTTATTTTGGGGGATATTCATGCATAATAGCATTAATAACAATATCATTCAAGTTATTTTGTGTTGTAGAAGTAATTTAAAGTTCAATAGATGCTGATTGACAACACTGACTGCATTCAATATTCAAAAATCACGATTTTTTGATTGTGTTCAATTCGCGAGACCGAAGAATTTGATAATCTGGTAATGCAAACAGTTTTTAATAATCATGTTGATTGGATTTTGAAGTAAATCACTGCTGCAGAGAAGCCATATTTGTAAAGGTTTATTCAGACTTGTAATCTAATTACATTTTCTAATTACATTTCAATAATAATTATTATACATTTTTAAAATCATGATTTTGGTTGGAGATTGAATGCAGTGGGTGTTAATGCTGGATTACTGCAATATTGCAATATGAACAAATTGCTATGATTTGGTTAGCAACTTGCCGAAGCGATGGACGAGAGCTCGGAGGACGAGGAGGAAGATGCGGACGCCGACGAAGACTTGCACATAGAGATGGAGGAGGAAACTAGGTTAGACGTGGTTGGTGACCATTACCGGGTGATGACGCTGACGTATGTGTGTGGCGATTGAAGCTTAGGGACGCGTTGGGGAATTCGCAGTAATGCGACGGACAAAAACCGAGAGGAAGACATCACCAGCGAGCACGCGGCCACCCTCGAAAGGTTGCGCCAGAACCAACGGCAAGACTACCTCAAGGGTTCGGTCTCCGGCTCGGTTCAGGCCACGGATCGGCTGATGAAGGAACTCCGCGACGTGTACAGATCGGACAGTTTCAAGAAAGGTCACTACTGCTCTTATAATCCGACGTGTCCCTGTAATGTATAAGACCCATAAACTGTTGGTTTTCATTACTCAGGAATATACAGCGTGGACCTGGTCAGCGACAGCCTATACGAGTGGAACGTGCGGCTGACGAACGTGGATCCGGACAGCCCGCTTCACAATGATCTCGTACAGTTGAAGGAGAAGGAGGGCAAGGACCACATCCAACTCAACATGCTCTTCAAGGTATAATTGATGTTAACGAGCGTGGTGTAATTGAAGCGGATGACCGTGTTCGGATGAGAACTATCCCGGCGCGGTTTATTGCGCACTAGAACTGATTGTGTCACGGAAATGGTGTATTGTTTGAACCTTGGTTTGAATAAGTTGTCCTCTGCTGCACGTTTGCGTGGGAAAATAGACTATTAAGGCCATTCTTTAATGTTTAACGCGCAGTTAGATGGCATTGTGCAGCGGGGAACGTTCGCTACGTAATGCGTACAATACGTAATTGTAAATCTCCGTTACCTTCAGGAATGGTGTAATTTGATGGTTTGTGTTTAATAAGACTTGCGGGAAACTTGATTAATTGCCTTTAATGTCCCGTAGGAGACTTACCCTTTCGAGCCGCCTTTCGTGCGCGTGGTGCACCCAATGATCTCCGGAGGCTACGTCCTCGGTGGAGGAGCCATCTGCATGGAGTTGCTCACCAAGCAGGTCTTGGCGAAATGAATACGATATGACACGGTTGATTTATCGATAAACTGAAACTGTATTGGGTTTTTTATGCCATCAGGGCTGGAGCAGTGCGTACACTGTCGAAGCCATCATAATGCAGATCGCGGCCACTCTGGTCAAAGGAAAAGCAAGGATCCAGTTCGGAGTGGCCAAAGTGAAGAACGGGCACACGGAAGCCGTGAGTGACTTGCGGTGTTTGTTGGCAGATAGTGACATGGGGTTTAATGGTTAACGGTCTGTTGTCCGTAGGGCCAGTATAGTTTAGCAAGAGCGCAACAATCGTTCAAATCGTTAGTTCAAATCCACGAGAAAAATGGTAAGTGACGTACGTCTGTTCCGCGATAACGCTGACCGTGATAACCGAGTCTGCGATGCACTTGCTTCCACGATGGGATAAAGTTGGAAATTGTTTTCGGTGATACGTGCTTTCGATGAAATGGTCATCAGGGTTATCTTATCGTGGAACAGAACGTAGCGTAACATGCAGCGTTGAAATGTTGGACCGTTACAGGTACATGGTGCTGCTTTTATATGGCATTGCAAAATGTGACAGAATCACCCAATGATTGGAGTATTTATTTCAATAGTTAAACTCTATTTACTTTACCTTTTGTTATGAAACAATCACGATTTCATGTGGTTGCAGTTTATGTTTACGGCCGATCGTAGGGACAGTATTTCTTTGTAGGCTTTTCTCGACAACCACTTCATTTTAAACTAGTTTTAATAAGCAAGTCCAATCGTTGGGTGATTTCTGTTCCTATATTGTGTTCAAGGATGAGAACAATATCGAGTCACGCAATGGGGCAAGTTTAAAATTCAAGGTTTTAGGAAACTTATTGCCCTGAAACCACAATTGTTAGCCGCAGCAATGCCAAGTCAAGGTGTACTCTATTGTATTTGTCAATTTACCCTTCAGTTGACAATATCAGGGGTCCAAAAGCTAGTTTCAGGGGCAAATCAGTTGCTAGTAAAAGATAACCTATATCAAAATTTACTGAAAGCGAAGTAATTTGTATTGAAATTCCTATTCTGATGGCGGGAATTTGTTGACAAAGCTGGTAATTGTCAATATCAGTTGATTATAAGCCAGGTTCACTGTGTTAATTGACATTTGACATTACAACAGCTTTGTATTTTAATAAGAAGTTTGGAACTTTACGTATTTCAAGTGTGCTTATACACGAGTACAAGATAGTTAACCACGAATAAATGCGGCTAATGCTTGAGGTTTCAAGGTATTCACTGTCACAGGAAATGAAAGAAGTGATTGAGCCTGGAGCTTCATTGTGTAGCACCATGTTATTGTTATCCTTGAACGAAGTACATGCCGATGCGCTAACACATCTGATTTCCCAATGCATTAGGATGGTTCACGCCACCGAAGGAAGACGGATAAGACACTTGGGCTATGGATTCCAGTCTCTCCCTTCCTTTCACCGTCCTTATTCCCACATTAGACCCATCTTTCCCCCAGATACCCTAAACTACCCGTCCCTCATTCTCCATCCCGGGTCATCGGTGGTGCCCGAAACCTCTTGGACACCTCTTGGAGGGAGAGACACCGAAACAATTTTGTGTTTTGAGCCGTGCGCACGGTCCGAAGTAGCCTTGGTGTGTGTGCGCGTGTGAGTGTGAATGCCGGTGAAGGGATGAAACAAAAACTCACGAGGTTAAGTAAGAAACGTTCACCGCTTTCGATGGATGCCGCACGCCAGGAAAGGTTTCTGCGCTAGTGGTGGCCATGGCTGCGGACACTAGTTACGTGCAAAGGATACACGGTGAACATGGAGGGAAGTGACTTGGTGGTCTTCTTGCCCCGGAAGTGAAGAGAAGAAGAGGATGCAGCAGTTGATGGATCATTGGATTCTCTCCGTGTATCCTTGCGAAGCAATGTTGCGAACATTCCTCATGAGGAGCGAACGTGCGCTTTGTTCCGAAGCTAAAGGACATTTGTGTTATAGCCTTTTTCGCCAGTTTATCTGTTTTGTTTATCAAGCCTTCATTGTTTTTAGTTCCTTGGTTCGATCCGTGAAACGTGCAACTAGCACCAAATGGAAGTTAATCGCGGAGACGAGTTGGATTGACATATTCGCCGGTGTCTTGCCGAGCCGTGTCGCCGCGGCACTCGTGTTGTTCCGTGGAGAGAAAAGCAGCTTGGTGGTAACTTGGGAAAGAAAACCTGTAATGATTTTCCTTTCCAAACTTTTTTGCCCAGTCTTTTTGGAACATCCTGAAAGAGGTCTGCGATGCGAAGGTGGTTACGCGGTTGTCGTATTTGGATACAAGTGTTCGGCGTTAAGGATATTCTGTTGAGGCGATGGTGTCTGTTTGACGTTTCAACCCGGGTTTCTTCATTGTGTATTGTATCGAGGCATAAACACAAATTTCAGTTGAATTTATAATGTCGAAGCCATCGGAGAAAAATTTTACAGTTGTCTTTCAAGGTGTGGGTAGAATATACCATTGATACATTACAAGAAATTCATCACAGTTGTGATATTTGAAAAATAATTTTTGGTATCATTGATACAACGGCACAAAAGTTTGGTCTGGTTTGAATTGATATTTACTGGTTAATTTGCAAGAAAACAAATATCTTTGGTGCGAAACAAATTTTCCTTTCGGATTTAATAATTTTCACCGCCACAAAACATGAACAATTACTGTTAGAGGAGAAAGTACAGTGTTATATATGAGAAGAGTGTAATGAAGCATGTTCCAGTTTTTCTATTATTGTATTTGTGTGTGTGCTATGCCAATAAATTGGAACAGTTAGAACTGAAGTGTTGCCTTGTCATACAATGACGTGGTTGGCATTTTTCCCTATACATTTACAATGGCAGTATTGCTCAGCAATGAAGTTGCAATTGTATCAAAATGGCGGCCAAGTCTGAGTTGGCTGTACATTGCGTATCGAGGGCTCCGGTGTTGCCCGATCACGTGTAGTCATCTGAAAATGGCGCTTACGGTTGTTATCCGAAAAGGCTTATTGACCCCCGGTAATCGTACTTGTTATGTTCTGCACAATGTTAATCAATTTGTTGTATTTTAATAACATTTTAACGTTCTGTAGTAATTCATAGACTCGCATGGAGATGTGCGTTCGGCGATGTTGCGGACGAAACGGGAAAGAAGACGAATTTGAAGAAAGCGAAATCTCCAATCGGCAAGTTGGATGAGCCGAAAGAAAATTACGTGCATCCGTATGCTGAAAAAGAACCATTACCCGCATGGCCAAACGGTGTCAATTCAAACACGGGTGAAGTTGGTGGACCTAGAGGACCTGAACCAACCAGATATGGTGATTGGGAGAGAAAAGGAAGAGTGACAGATTTCTAGTCAGTATTTTAAATTTAATTCAACTCCTCAGTGCTCTTCATATTCCAGGAAAAGTGAACGACGGTATAAAAACAGAAATAATGTAAAAATGTAGATAATTATAAGAATTGTTAGTGTGCACTTTATTAGTGGATGTAATTCCTGGAAGAGCAGATGAGCAGATTTAAAATTTCAGTTAACGTTTGTGTTCATGAGTAAAATCTGGTAAAATTTACATAAACATTTTGTACATTTTATTTTACTTGTTGAATAGGAAAATACCATGAGAAGCTCATCTCATTGGCGATCATGACTGACCACAATTCAATTTGAATTGTGTAGTATGCTGCACGGCTGCACATAAAAATTTCCAAAAGAAATGGTTATTAAACAGAAAATGTACCATTATGTTTAAAATAGTTAAAATAAATTATTTTGTGTACATTGTTTTATACAGACGAGGATTTACATTTTTAATGTGACGAATTATCCATGTTTGACTATATTAAGCTGAGGTAAAGTTTTCCATTGTTACATTTTACTATTTCTAATTATGTATCAATGATTTGGCAAATATACAAGGCAAACGCAAGTTTATTTGTCACTCATGTACAAAAGAATGTCACTGCTTCTTTGAAGATGGTTTTGTAACATCGTAGCGTACTTTGCTCTTGAACCACAGGAAGAACGGAATACCCAAAGAAGGTAATGTCATGATTGCGAATACCAGCCAGTCCAACTGAAATGCAAAATCAAAAAAATTAATACATGCCATCGCGTACAACACGTAAAGTAGGTACGTAAAATTATATTACCATGTGGGGGGAAAATTTCCTGTCAAAATCTTTGTAAGTTACTATGCCACCTTCTCCAGGTTCGCTGCTGTACCCCACCTGAAGACCACAAAAGTACATGGTCATCTCTACGTAATGTTTACCGAAGGACACGAAGATGATCACTCGGGTAACATCACATCACCCTGCCGTACGGCATCTTCAACTTGACCAATCTTGGACATTGAAAGGATTGACAGATTGATAGACTGATAGTTAGTTACCTGTTCTTCGGAATCTTCTCCGGCAAAGTACCTCACTTCGGCGGCAGAGAAATTCATGTAGCCTGATATTTTGGGCCGCAAAACCACCGAATGAGTGAAATTGCTACCACTGTTAGCACACAATTAAGGTAATACCAATCTTTTTTGATTCATACTATAATACCAAGGAGTTATAACACAAGGATACGGTGCTATTCTGTTGACCGAAATCTCGAGAAGCCCTCGAACCACTTCGAAGACTTCGCTGGGGAATGTGTCATCGGTCAAACGTACCTTCACAGCAGCACTGTACAAGATTATGATAACGTTAGGAAATGTTAATTTTTAGTATGTGGCATTTTATTATTAAATATATACCAACCTTCCCCCAACATTATAAATGTTATATTCCACTAAAATATCGAGGTATTCCACCAGGAATTTATTATGGATTTGTTTGGACACCAGTAATCTTGCCTGGGAGTCTTCATCTGCTCTTGTAAATGCAAGCACAGATAGGAGAACGAATACAATGGTCTTCATCTGAAATTTAAAAATGGAGGGTTATTTGAGATTATAAGCCTTTTTTTGATGACGTGGAAGCCGACCACGTTGCTGTTCAAAATGTTATTCAAAATTTTTGAAGAGCGAAACCGGTTTAAGGTTTATGCATTGTTAACAGAGAACATCTACGGAGTTTTGCAATACTTATATATGTGAGAATCAATTAATTATTCATGCAATTAAAAGTAATTTTTGCCTCAAAAGTACGCATCGAACTCACCGTGCAGAGGTCGTTTGGTTGCGAAGACCGCTACTTTTCCGCTACCGCTCTCACTTGTGACGTCATCGCCACGCCTTCGCATTTAGAACAGCTCTATCGTTTCAGCCGCCACCTGTTTTTTAACCGTCTATTTCTTCTTGTTTCCTTTTCAACCCCCTATTTAAACTTAATTAGAAACTGTCATCCACTAGATATTCATTCATTCTTGGTTCAAATTAACGTATATGCACTATTTTAGAACAAGGTTTTCAACAATTGTTTAGTTTTTTTCCACGCCGTAAATTATAGCCCCCGATGAAAAATTCAGCCGCCGCAAATGTTTTATTAGCCGACTAAGCTGAGTTTTCTTTTACAAATCAAAATGACGTATCGTTTATTTCATCATCTTTCTGCGTAGAAATAAGACTGATATGCAAATGAAAAAGAAAACATGTTGTTATATGACGTATTTGCTTGGTGGAAATTTTTTACTTTTCACTGATTAACGTCGTCATTCGTCAGTGGTGGCGCCACAGTCGGCGTTCTACTCACGTGACCTGCCTGCTTTGTGAGCATTTTACAGGTAAAATTTTTGGGTGCGATTTATCGGCTCGCGCTCTAGTTGTTCTACGTCGCGCTCGTGTATTAATTAAACGGCGAGGATTGAAGACTATTAATAAGACGGAACCGCAGTGAGTTTGAAAAAGCAGCGAGAAAACGGGGAATTTTGCGACGTTACAAATGGCTCCCTAACGTTAAGCCTAAATTTGCGCATCCATGGCGTCGTCGTTGTCGTCCCCCTCGTTTTCGTTGCGATTCTCTTGACGAAAAGCCCCCATTATGTGGCCATTTTATCGTTTATTTACAATCGAACGGGACGATTTGTTATTCTGGGATGGTGCATTTTTTACGCAGTGTTTTTGCGCACTTTTTTCTTGGCGGAGTTTTGCGAAATTCGGTTGTTATCGCCGCAAGTGCGCATCGCTTCCATTGTCATTTGGCGATTTCGCAGTCGAGTAGACGGCTTAAAAAACCGCAAACCCACCCTTTTCTCCGATTGTTTTGGGAAAACCGTTTATTCTAGGTGTTGTTACACTGAATTCAAACGTTCGATGGGTGGAATTATTTGAAAAATATTCGAAAATCGACCCGGTTTCCGACCCCCTTTTTAAACCCAAAAACCGCATCCTGCGGATGGCGGTTTTTCGTGGTTTGTTTATCTATAGTAGTGCCGTATTTACATTTCCCAAACAGTTTCTCAAAGCGAAAATGTGTCGAAGAACACTTTAAGACGTTTAGTTTTTAGTAGATTGAGTACGGATGTTTTTTTATTCTTAATTTGGTGCAAAAAAAATACAGTTGTTGGTCACTTTGTCCTTGTTTTTGCTGCTATCTTTGCTTTCTTGGAAGTTCTCTATTATGAAATGCGATATTATTTATTGTTATTAATGTGAAAAAATTCGTAATTTTCCTATTACAGGGTGTCTACTGCTACTGGAAATTGCTGGAATTGTAATGGAACTTTTTTCTTAATCCTGGAAAATTGTGTCCAATGTTTTCCAATTAATCTGGTGCACACATTTTATTATTTATAGTAATGCTTCATTTATCATTGATTTAAATTGTTCCAGGTTAAAATTAAGTTGGGAATTTACAATGAAACATTATGAAAGCAGTAATAGAAACTAATGTTTGTAGACAATGTAAGGTCTAGCAGCTAGTTAAATGCAAATGCGTTTAGAAAGTGGAAACAATTAAGGAAAGTGTTGCTAAATTTCCATGGAAAAATTGGGATTTATTACACTATCTTGTTGCTCTATGCAATAGCAAGGCAATAGTCATGTTTCTGAAAGGAGGTCACTGGAATATAGGTAAGTACGAGAATTGGTAGTGTGTTTAAAAAATGAAAAAAAACACGTGCGAGTGATCTTGACTGATATTTTATTATGCAACATACATTGTTTTCCTGCAACTTTCACGAATTCAGTGACCAATAACTTTATTTTGACTTTGGCAGCGGCGGAAATAAGAAACGGAAAATTTGGTTTGCAGCAAAGTAACAGTTTTGGTTTTGTATCTTTGCAGGCTTTTGTACATACATTGTTTTGTATATAACTGTACATGATGAGTTCGGCCACTCAGCGTCAGGCCAAAGCCGCAAGGGACAAACCGAACAAGACAAACTCCGAGTCCGCCAAGACTCCTGATGGGCCATCGAAACTCGTGCAGGTGAAGTTGATGCATTAAGCTCTGAAATTGAATTGTACCAATGTCAGCATATCATAATTACTTTGCGTGATTATTACGTTTTGTAGGCCACTGCGGAACAGATAAGATTGGCACAGATGATCAGCGACAGCAAGGACATGGATGAACCAGACTTGCAAGGAAAGATCAAGCAGGTATATCATTGTCCAGTTGATGTCCTCTTCTAATTTGCTTGAAATTCGATGGTTCATTCCACCTATTCATCGGTTTTTAAGGGATTAATGCTGTTTGTTATGTAACTGTCATTCACTTTATGTATTTTGTGTACTGGAGAAAGTTATAAATATCCTTGAAAATACTGGGAATCTACTGGAATTTTGAAATGAAAGTTTAGGGTGTCTACTTCAGGAAAATTGAAGTTTGGGGGAAACGTTGCAGAAATCCACCAATTAATTGAACAAACTTGTTTGTGTTTGAGAAATTGCGGTATAATTCCCCCAGGCTCCTGTTTGAATTTCAGGTATTGTTCAACTTGGAAGTAGTTAAATATGTTAGGCACGGTTGTTGTAGTGTAATTTGAGAAGGAAAATGCAGCAGTGTAGATTGGAAAATTACAAGTTCCGGATTCCTTCGGTTACGCGATATTGTATTACGCTGCTGTTGGGGAAAGGTCAAGCCATTATTTTTCAAATTGATTGATTCAAAACGCCCTTGACGAGAACAATATAGCACTGTATTGCAACGGTAGCAAAATTATTATTAAATTAATTTAATTTTTGTTTATATGAAAAGTATGTTATTTGTGAAACTTGTTGCGAGAGGCAGTCCAATGAGCCCTTCGGTTTGTGTAGCAGTAGGTAAAAAGATATTTATTAGTTTTTGGTGTTTGTAACCCGCAGATCATGGAACTGACTGGGAAAACAAGCGACGAGGCTGTGGTTGCTCTACACGACTGTGACAACGACACCCACAAAGCTATCGAAATGCTTCTCGATGGAGATGCTGACCAAGTGAGTGATACACCACCATCATCATTATCATCCTCTTTTTTTTTTCGTCATAATTGAAATTCTAATTTTATTGCGCGACGGTTTCTTTTAGGGTCAGTGGAACACATTGGTGAAAAAGAAGAAGAGTCGACAGGTTAGCGGAGGACCGGCAGCAAGAAGTCCGGACACATCCACCGGAGACTCCCCGGCAACGGTCAACAACAAAGAGAACCGCACGCGCAGCGAACGTGGCAAGGACCGCGAGGGCAACAGAGACTTCAACGGTCCTCGTGGGCCGCCGCGTCTCAGCAGAGGTGCGTATGACGAAGTCTGGTCTGTTTGGTGTCCTGGCTGCGGATTGTATAACCCATTCTTGTGTTTTTCATGTGATTTCGCGAAAGGTCGTGGACGTGAAAGCGAGAAGAACGAAAGGAACTTGGAGGACAGCCGGACTTTCGATCAGGAGAGACAGTCTGAAAGGCGTGGGAGAGGAGGAGGACGTAAGTGGGAATAGATGATAAAAGTAAGAATTATCATTGGTGGTTGGTTGAATTAATGCTGATGATTCGTTACAGGAATGATGAATGGACCGTTCAGGTTTGGAGGACGTGGACGTGGAGGAGGAACCGGAAGCGGAGGCCCTCGCAGCAGAACTTTCCAGAACAGAGGGTCTCGCAGTGGTGGTGGCGGCGGAGGAGGAGGAGGTGGTGGTGGCGGCGGAGGAGGATTAGGAGGAAGTAGTAGTGGTAACGGCAGTAACAACATCGGTGGCGGCGGTGGAGGAGGAAGTACGTTTCAAGGTATCGAGACGTGGGCCAGCGAGGATCCTGCAGAGCCAGCCGCAACCGAGACGAGTCTTAACGTTGGTTCGTTTCGTGGTTGGGTTGTATTGTACGTAACTATTACGTGGTTACGTCCATCGGGTATCTTGTTCCACGCAGGTTCTTGGGATAGCTTTCCGGTGACCGAAGATTGGGATAACGAGGATTGGACGGGGAATCTCTCGGAGACTAAGGTGTTCACTCCAAGTACGGCCAACGCTGTCCCTGCGACGACGTCGGAGAACGATCCGCCAACGGAGGAAGATGAAAGGTGGTCACTTTTGATCTGACAATGTCTTTGTATACTAGTTGTCGGTACATTACAATAATGTGGTTGCGGTTACAGTTTGGATGTTCCACCTGATGTTGAAACGACGGTCGAGGTGACCAACAGCATTCCGGTGACTCTTGCGGAGCCGGAGGATAATTCGGCGGCGGCTTTCATGGAGTCGTACAAGAAGATCGAAGCGGCGTCGCTGGAGAGCAGCAAGTTAAATGTGGGAAACAAGAACCTGCAGCCGTCGTTGTTCCAGTCTCTGCCGCCGTTTGATTCCGCGGACATCGGAGTATCAACTTTCCATCCGGCTACCGTGGTCGCGTCTTCTAACTCGTACGGATCTCTACCAGGAGTTCCTGGATCTTTACAGGTTTGCGCGGTTGCGTTTAGGCCCTGTGTACGGTAATTAAGTGATGGGATAGTGATGGAAGTTCTTGTTGTTTGAAATTAAGCCGGTGGTGTCTTCGAACCAGTTGCCGAGCTCAGGATCTCTGCTAACGGGAGGAACGGCTTCTTCCGTCGCGCCACTACAAGTTTCCAATTCGTTGCCACCGAGGCCGAAGACGCAGAGGACCAGGACGCCGGCACCGGCGAAGGTTTGCCGGATGAATTGTACAAGGTGTGAGGCGACACGAGGCTTCAATATCGTTTTGTATTGTTGGGGTAGATTCCATCCTTGGCGGTTGAAATGCCGGACGATGCGTTGGAAGCACTGAACGTGCAGTTTGGCGGACTGGCCTTCGGTCCGGAGCCTTCGACCATGGAGTTCGCGGCGGTGTCGGGGAACCCGTCGATCATCTCGCAGACTGGAAGGTAATTTTACAAACATTTGGTCTCAAAATGGGGATTTGGGAATTGAAAGCACTGTTGGTATCTGCAGCTTCCGAACGTTTAATTCGGATGTTGTTCGTATATCGGTGCGAGATTATCAAGGACACCGGGTTGATTTAGGCATTGTTGGCAGCCAGGGTTAACGTTACCGGCTCGCCTGGTTTCAACTCCGGACATCATCTGTAACTGACACCATTTTCTTTCAACAGTGCCTCGCTACCTTCGAACAACTTGACCAGCATCCAACCTAGGCAGAGCGTGGTCACAATGGGCAACAACGTGATGCCGGTTAACATGTCCTCCGCTTCCATGACCAAGTCCCTGAAGCATGGCGGTGACATGTCGAGCGTTTACCAGCAGTCGGGGCCTTCGACGGTCAACGCTGTGGACATGAGCCATTCGACGTCACTTGGGCAAAGTTTGTTGAATCAGCAGAGCATGTCGCAAGTGCGCAACGAACATGTACGTATGAAATACTTGTTTATATACAGTTCAGTCGAGACCGTTTATGGTCAACTCGAAGTGGCCACTAACCGAGGTGACACTGAACGGTTTCGACTGTAGTATAATTACAAAAATGATGTACATATACTTTCGTTCTCCTGAATACTTGATGACAACATGACATGTCGCTGATTAGACGTTTAAATTGCACTTAATGAAAAGTGGCCGTGGTAAGTCCGCGATGTTAAACTCGGTTTTGTTTTCCCGAAGCTCTCCTCCGCCACCGAGCCGTTGTACTCGACGCAGAGTCAGGAGAGGAAGTCTACGACGCCTTTCTCTTCGCAGAGGAACATGCAGGCTACGGCCCTGGAAGGTTTGTTGAGCAGTAGGTTGTCGACGATTTTTTACTATCGCGCGCCGTTTCAATTGCCCGTCGTCAACGCTGCTGAGAATAAGGTTTGCTTTGTCAGATATGACAGAAATTTTTCTCTCAGGATCTATCGGTGCCAGTAAACAAGATCAGTCCCAGCTCAACTCTTACGGAGTTCCCGCCGGCATGGTGTCCGGCCACGGTCACTCGGCGTACCAGCAGCCGTACGTGAGCCAGAAGCCTTCGGCGTACCAGCCTCACTCGCAGTCGATGTCGGCCGGGTCCAACGTGCAATTCAGTCAGCCGAACATTGCGGCCTCCGCGTCGTACCCTACCAACGGCTCCTCCGGAGTCACGGTCCAAGGGGTGCAGGGATCCGCTTCGGTCATGCCTTCCGCCGTGCCTGTGGTCACCGGCTACGGGTCATCTTCGCAGGGTCAGGTCATGGCCAACGTGGCCACGGTGTCGTTCCCTTCGGCAGTGCAGCAGGCTTCGGTGTCCAACGCCCCGGTTTACGGGATGTCGCAGGCCCAGTCCCAGGGCACCGTGTCGGCGACGTCCTCCCCGTACATCAACCAACAGAACCAGTACGTGTCCGCTTCGCCCACCACTTACGTTCACGCGCCGTCGCAGTCCACGTACGGAACGACGAACCTTCATTCGGCGGCGAAGCATCAGTCTTCGCTCAAAGAAAATGTGATCGATGCGTCAGGGTCGCAGGTAATAATAGATGGATTGCGTGTTTCCTCTGGCTGGACGTGTTTTATATTATTGTGTTTCTTCTGGATGGTGTTGGCAGCACGGGTACGAGAGCTCGCACACGGCAAACACCACCGGGTTATCGGCTACCCTGACCACGGCGACGTCCAGCGTGTCTTCTGGCTTGGGCCTGGTCGGGTCCTCCGCTTCGACGAACACGGCCATCAACAGCTCAAAGTCGTTGATGACCTCGGGGTCGAGAGGAAGAGACGTGCAGCGCGCGGTCGATTCCATCGATGACATGTCCGTTGGTAAAACGGGGATGCCCGCTAGCCTTCCGCCCGGCGTGCCGGCCGTCCTCGGCCATCAGTACATCATGGGACAAGCCGGTCTTCCCTTTTACGTGAGGAACCGTTTGATGTGTTCCGTCGGTTCTTGCGCAGTACCCGTTAATCACCGTTTTTTTGGAAATGTTACCCGTAGGGGTTGCAGCAGCAAATGTACAGTTACGAAGACATTCAAATGTTACAGCAAAGGGTACCGTTGGTGAGTACTTCAATTCATGTTTAACTTGTTTGCGCAATTTTGAGGAATAATGTTGACGTGTTTGGTTGTTTCGTTCAGGCTGGGTACTACGACATCTCGTTTCAACCGCAAACAACGTTAACCGGACGAGATACTGGTCTAGCGAACGTCGCTTATTCAGGTGCGAAAATAAAGCCACTGCGAAATTAACCAATTTTAAATTAAAGTATTAAGGAGGTCTTGCTTAGAACAAATTAACAATTAAGCACGAGACTTTTGAAATTCGATAGTTCATTCTACTATCAGCTTTTAAGGGATTAATGTGGTCTGTTATGTAACTATCTTTCACTTTATGTATTTTGTGTCCTGGAAAGAAGTTATAAATATCAATCTTTCAGGTGCGGATACGAAATTCAGCCGCGGCGACAGCAATTCGTCCCCCGTGCCGACAACGCTGTCGCAGCAGCAGTCCACGTCACAGCAGCACCAGCAGACGTTTCTGAGTCCAACTGCCCTGGCACACAGCTACGGCTACTATTACCCGGGTGGAATGCTTGCCAGCGGATTCCCTCCGCAATACGGCACTCCAATCTATCCAGTGAGTGTCTCTTGTCGAACGCGGCATCGCGAGTAACCGCCGTCTGCCAATGATGATTTTATAGTTTGACTTTCGTTCTTCTGAGTCTTTGATGACATTTTTTAAACTCCTGAGAGATGCGTTTGTTGTCCGACGCGGAAGGGATAGTTAGAGGATGTACTCTTACGGAGATGTTTTCGATGCGCAGGTTCCTCCGGCGACGAACACCCACGGTGCCACGTCCAGCACGCAGTTCCAGAAGCAGGCAACGTACGGGTCACACGCCTACAGTGGATACGATACCCTGGGACAGTCTCAGGATTACTCCAAGTCAGGCTACGGCTCAAACTCACAATCTCAAAACAAAGGCCTTGCCGGTTCGTGTGAGTACATGATGACCGTCGTTCAAAGAGCAAATGTTACGTTCGCGGTCCGTCGTATGGTGCTGATTTTTACTTAACTGATAAAAGTTTATTCTGCGCAGGCTATTTCAGGTTTCCTGCGTGATCTGTAAATTGTTGGAAGGAAATTGTAGGAATTACGTTTAAAAACCCCATTTTACGGAGATCTCGTGGTGCGCCAACGAGACAAATACCACATGTGGTGTATTCTCGGAGTGTTTACCGATAAATACAGTTCCCACCAGGTGTTACTGGACTTTCTCGGTGTGCTCCTGGACGAACTTGACATCAGTAAACACACCAAGAATAACGTTGTTTGCCTCTTGGTACTCTTGGCATTGAAAAAACTTTTATATCCGAAATGGTTTTACTCGTTTCTCAAGTTTCTTGCATGATAGATATTGCAGTGCAACTTTTCTATACGTTCTCCATTGGAAAGTTGCACTGCAATATCCCGTGTGCAATAAACTTGAAAACCTGTCTAACTTTCTGGGGATATTTGCTTATTTCAGTTGCCAATGCTGACATTTTTTAACAGGGTGTCTACTGATACTGGAGATTCTGGAATTATACTGGAATTTTGAAATGAAAGTTTAGTAGACACCCTGTTTAAGTATTAAATGCGATACATATCCTAGAATTGTACATGTGATTTGTGTTGTATTTTGGTGTAATGTGACTATACTGAAGATGTCTCTTTGCGCAGCTTCAAGTGGTGCCGTGAATTCGAGCAACTCGACCGACCTGTCGGCATCCGTCTACAACAAGGCCCACGTTCAGCTTGGCAAAGTGAGTTAAAGTCACGTGTTAGTATACTCTGAAATTATCAAGGATTACAAATGTGTTTGATCTTTAGCAATCGTTCGACAAGCCGGGATTTCACGCGGGCACCCCGCCGCCGTTCAACATGGCGGGATCGCAAGGCGGTCCGATGGGCGCCCCGAACCAGGCTTACACGTCGACGGCCGCGCCGTTCATTCCGTTGATGACCCACCATCAGCAACACCACTCGCCCATGATGCATCACCAGCACCAGATGCATCAGGATTCTCAGGCAGCCGCTTCGCAGCGCGGGGGACCGGGAGGACCCCACAACAAGCCGAACGCCGGCAAAAACCAGAGCTACGGCAACAATTACTGGTCGTCCAACTGAAGGATGAGCCACTCCAGAGGAGCGAAGTCGGCCACGTGAGCTTGTCTCGTTTTCTTTTTGTAAATCAGTAAGTCACTAGGGTGCGGTGCGAGACGCGTTTTTTTTTCCGAAATCGATGATGATGGCCAAGTTGGCGAGAACGAAGCGAGACTCTTGTCTGATTTTTACTATCAACCGGTTGGCTGTTGCGGAATTGAATACGTCGACACGTTGATTTCTGTTCTTTCTTTTCCTTTTCTCTCGTAATGAGTTTTTATCAAATTTTGTGATTTTTGTTGGTTTTTTCCCCCCCCCATTATTGAGTACGTGAAAATATTATCGGTCTCAGCCCCAACTGTTTTCATTCTCTTCGATGTGAGTCTTTGTCAGTGCTTTCAAAAAATACAATCTCCCTGTATAAGATACCATCCGTTGCATTTTTGTTTGCGCGGCATCATCCGGTCACTTTGTCCGATTAGAGGAAGGATGGCGTGCGAGACTGAGAGAAAGAGTTGAAGGAGTTTCTAGGAAAAAGAGAGATAAATCCTCTGGTATTTAATGTTGTGTGTGTGGTACGTGTCGAGTGTCAAGTTTGTTAGAAACGAAGAAGAAATTAAAAGCGAAGAACGGGAAGATGAAGATGAAGAGGAAACATGATGAGAAGAACTTGACTTTCTGTTATCTGCTTTCTATAAGCTTTTTGCATTTTTCTCTTCTATTATTCTTACCGGCAGCGAGGAGTTTCTTTTTAAGGCGGGATCCTTGGCTGTCCGCAAGGTCCTCGCGAGGTGCCCACGGGTACTCGCGAGGTTCCCGGAAGTTTTCGGTGGGTCCGGTAAGGACCGGCAGAAATTGTGAGAAGTCTGCGAAGATAAAAATCCCGAATTATATACATAACAAGCAGTCACGTTATAACCTTGTAATAACTGCAGTAATATTTGTCATATTCTATATAATTATAGGTAACGATATTAGTTATGGCTGTGGAACGTCGGGTTATATAGTTAGTAACGTGGAAATTCTGTATCAGAATTTTCCCGGCGACTGTTTCGTTCACTATGATGATGTGGTCGGGTAATTATAAAAGGTAAATAAAATGAAGACAGAAGAATACAAAAAGAAGGAAAATCAACTAAAACTCGTACGGATTGTTCGCGCTTTTTGATAACGGTATCTTGATGGTGTGCGTTCGTAATAAGTTTCGTTGCTTTTCCCGTAATAAGTATATCACGAGTTGTGTGTGTGACTTGAACACAGGAAGGAACTTGATAAGTTGTGGGGAAATGGAGAAATAGAGGAAGAAATGGTGGGATTTTTTGGAGTTTTTGTTGTGGGTTTTCGGTCCCGATGTCAATACGCGTTGGCGGCTTCGAGCATATTTTGAAGTATTCTTATATAAACTGATTGGATCTGTATGAAAATGGCATATTTAGGGATTGGAAGAAAATGGCGTTTTTTTGTTTGTATTGATATTAAATAATATTGATAACTGCAGTGTAGGGTAATATTTTTGTATGATAGTGAATAGTATACGTAATAAGTTGTGTGCGCTATCCAATTCGTGTCCATACTTTGTACCATTTCCCCGGCTTCTTTTCGTTCGCAAACTCCCTTGTACCTTTTTCGTCGACTCCTATTATTAATCACACTGATGTGATAATTAAAAGACATAAAACAAGCTGGTTGTTGAGCAATATTGTACAATGTAGCCTCGATCGAACTATACGAGGTCTCCGACAATCAATTATATACCTTTTATACCTTCGTTTACAAATTATTCTCTTGCGCCGAGACAAGTTGTACCTGTTACCAAAGCAATTTGTACATTTAGTTTTCATTTTGTGGTGTCTACTGTCATGGAATTCCTGGAAAAGTAATTTAATTTTGAAATTGATCATCATGGACATTTTTAAAACATTAAATTTCTTAATTTGTTCACAGGAACATTGTCAAATTTCATCTCATTTAAACAGGGTGTCTACTAACCTGATAATCCTGATTATTGAAAATGGTCATTAAATTCAGTGATAAAGCCATTATTTTTTGGCATGGAGATAGGTAATGAGTAATTAATTGCAAATTGTTGATTATGGGGGCGTGGCTACGTGGTTTCCCCCATATGGGGCTCGAATCTAATTGGTTTCCCATTGTTGGCAGTGGGAAAGTAATGTAATTTTATATTTTCAATGTGGTAGACACTTGTTTAATTCCATTGTATTGTTTCTGTATGCAAATTACCATTGGATTTGAGCAGTTCAAGTGTGAAATCAGCTTTAATATGAGTAATTTGTGTTCAAGGCAACTCTAATACAGGGTACATTGGTTTATAATGTCAGCAGATTTGCAGCTGTGAGAAAGCTTTAAACACTAAGAATGGGATTTACATTTAAACCTGTCATTTGTTTCAAAAAGATTACGCAGCAGAAAGGAAAATGTTTTTAACCTTCGAATCGGTAATTTTTGTCCCTATTTAAGGAAATAGGCTTAAAATTAGTATTACTAAAAGTTGCGCGTATATTTATAGTGTTATCAAAGAAAAATAGTGAAACGTGTCTTAAAATGGCCGTTTTGTAATGTTCTTTATTTGCAATACTTGTGTTGCAAGTTTCTTGCGTGCAACTGATTCCAATGCAACATCTCGGTTTATTAACAGTGGAAAACTTGCATGAGACAGGATTGCAAGCAATACAGTTGCACGCGGAAAACGATATTTGCGGCACATTCATACAAAGTAATCATTGTCATAGTGTAATTAAAATGCTTTGCGTCATTGCTCTTCATTTTGCAACAGCGTTTTATGTTGTTTGTTTTTCCGGTTGAGAGATTATTGCCGAAACAAATGAAGGAGGTGATGAAAAATGAGAATGTGTCGTGCTAAAAAATTTCCGTTGAAATTCGAACGAAAAACCAGTTTTCAAATTTGAATTTCATTCAGCCAATCGCGTGCGACCGCGGCTGCCGTGCTGGTTTGGGTCCAATAGGAGGTGGGACCAAAGTAGACGAAAGGTGAGGAAACTGGCTTGGAGGGGGTGTGGTTAATTGCGCTGCGAGGTGCGATTGGCGCGCAGGGACCCCGCAGGTGGTTCTCGTTTATGTAAGCTCCGCCCTCCAGGTCTGTTGTTGCGCACGTAGCGACGGACGCGCATCAGGGACTTGTCATTATTAAAATCACCGGTGTCCTGCGTTGTGCTCTTTTACTTTTGTGCTCGAGAGCGCCGACCTAACCGGCCATCCAAATCGGGATTGTTGCACTTGAGGTAAGAAACTTTCTTTTGTTGGTTTTTTGTGAAGTTTAACCGGTTCAAAATGGCCCTTGGGAGTGATTTTTCACTTTGGGCGTCGATCGCATCCATGCAGACAAAGGCAAAATCTGAAATCGACTTGCCGGTTGCCAAGTCGCGAAATACCCCATCTGCGTTTACTTTTGCCTGTAATATTCGCTTAGGTACCAATTTTGATCCAAATTTAAAGAAGTAGTGGAGAAATTCCAGCCGCAGCGGCGGAAATAACTCGCGTGTTTTAAATTACGAATCAAAAAACTCGTTTCAATTTCCTCGCCGGCTTTTGAAGGAGAGGAAACTAGAAATTTCTAAAATCGAGGTTGCAATCTTAAATGTGTGGGAAACTGGTTTATAGGTTGGATGGATGGGTGGGGGGATCGTGCAGAGCAAGTTAAGAAAAAAAAATGTTGGTTAATGGGTTAATGAGGCGGGGGGAAATGTGCCGATGACGTCATTAGGCGCCATTTTTGTCACTGCTAGCGTGATTATTGCGTTGAAAAACGATAATCTGGCTCGAAATTATGAGGAGCGAGTTCGAGCGACACGATTGTTTGGGGTCATTTGCTTACAACCTTCAAGACGAACCTGTTTTGACCATTGTTTAAACGGAAAGAAGGATGCTCGATTCTTTTTCAGCGAAAATTTGCGCGTCTGACGTCATCCCCGCTCCTAATTCGAAGAAAGAAAACTTTACGGATGTGCGATTGGCGGATGGGTCCTTGTGACGTCACAAACATGTAAATAAGACCGTCGCGCGCTATTTAACGATTCGGAGAGATAAAAGTGTCCAGCAGCGAGCAACATTTTGCTTTATAACTATTACAATTTCATTATTGTGAGTCAGGTAATGGTAAACTATAATGGCGGACATTTTATTTGTTCGCATTTGTAAACCGCCCACCGCAGTTTATGAACTACGAAGTGACGTCATTATAGCCGCGCCATTTTTGCGATTGTATTTTTTTTGGCGATGTAAATCGTACAATTTATAACTGACATTGACTGCATTGTTTGGAGATACACACACATTTATTGATCATACTATATCCCTTATCTTCGAGCCAAATGCGAAATTATGAAACTGCGCAGTGACGCAGAATTGTGACGTCAAGCGCGCATTTGGTTGGTCCTCGGCAATAATCTCCGCATTATGATTGGCGGAAGCGTTCGAATGTTCCCGAGGGTCCATCGCCGGTCCTCAAGGTCCTTTCTTTCCATAAATCATCAGCCTTCTCGTCTAAAATATACTATAAATGTAATATAGGAGTGGTTTAATACTTTGGTAGACACTCTGAGTCACTTTTTGGGTTGTAAAAACAAAAGGAATGCTGTTGTTTGTTTGTTTTACTCGGCTGAAGCAGCGGATGGATCGATAAAGCTTGGGTTTCATTAGTCAAACTGCTCGTCACGTGACCTGAGTGAATGTTAGGTCAAAAAGTGCCATATTGTTTGTTGTTGTAAACGAGTTCCATCGCAGTTGTTTTATTGGGAAGATAATTGTGAAATGTTGCCGTAAACACGTAAACGGCGAAATTAATCGAACGTTAAGTCACGCCCCTTTCCTGTAAAAGTTTATCGAGTTTCCATGAATTTTAAGTAAGTTCGAGTAGTTTAATCCCCAATCCATCCAATAAACAGCTGAATAATCGAAAAAAAGAGTGAATTCTCTGCTTGGGTGGTCAAAATAGGTGCTATTTTGGGAGTACGTCGAGTCTAAACAGACTGAACACTAGCCAGGCGGCCATCTTGGACCGATCGGCCGCCATGTTTAGGCAAATAATTGAGATTTTACCCTAAACTGGCCAACCTCCGATTCTACATTCGATGGCAGTGTTTTAATGAGCAGACTACTCTTGCGTTTCTTGTAATTACTAGCCATGCAATGTCGTTATTGTTTTGCAGAGTGTGAAGGTCACGTGATCGGCAATAAATGGTGATGTGACGTCACCGCAATTTGATTTTATTGCGCGAAGTGCGTTCTGTTTGCAGTGTCATCATAGTGTCATTGCTGATACCGGGCAAAAATGTTATGAAATATTATATTGGTACGACCGTTTTGCAAAGGGCTGATTGGTAGAAAGCAAGTTATCCTGTTTATAAGGTCGCCATTTTGAAAACGTTTTACATTGGTATTACAGCCATTGGAAGATTTGACCATTTTCAGTAAGCACCTCCCATTGCCAAGATGGTGGCTGAAGTGGGGAAGATTATGCAATCCGTTTGGCTGAAAACAAGTTTTCCCACTTAGGACGCCATTTTTCGAACGTTTTTTCAGCCAATGACAGAACAATAAAAATGGTCAATTAAATAGTCATTTCTGGATAAAAATTTATTAAATGTAGTTCATATTATTTTGCCCCATTTTGGATTTGAATACCAGTATATACCCTTTTCTTATTTATTTAGTTGGCAGTAACGTAAGGCCATCTAGTGGAAGTTTTTAGAACTTAGCATTTTTAATCTACCATGAAAATGTGGCCAGTTTAAATGCTGATTAATTCAGTTTGATGGGAGGGAAAAATGGCTACTATACAATACTATATACAGTATATAAAATGGAGTTGTTTCATTGACAGATGCACACAATGAACTTCCTATAAAAAATAAACATTTTTTTGTTTGTTTCCAGCAGCAAAACAAAGAAATCACAATAGAAGATGACGAGGCAAATTTGGGCGTTGTTCTTTGGTGGACTCCTCATGATGACCTTTGTGACCGGAGTGATGATGGCCAGTGACAACTCCACTATCGTCTCTACACCCAACAGCACAATGACAGGAGATGATACCTCAACAAGCACCGTGGCAACAGTCACAACACCTACAAGTCCAGGTACTCATGCAGGTTTGTTTGCTTTTTACAATGGGATTTCAAACACGTGCACATTTTGTGTGCTGCAAGGTTACATAACAGACAGTTGAACCAATGAATGGGATGTTATATTATGGGTTTCATTTGAATTGAATGCAGGTGTTTGTTGCAGTATATTTTCCAAGAATGGATGCATGTCAATTCGTGCTGAACGCAATGTGCAGCAAAAGGTTTGCCAGGTTTGACCAACTATTGGCAAGTGTATGTAGTACAGAAAAAGGTAGACAAATTCAACCGGGATACATACCTAATGCGAATTGATTTATTTTAGAGGACACGTACTCTTTGGATGCGTAGCAACCAAATTGTCCCGTTGCTTGGCATGATCAAATGTTTCTTGGCAAATGTGCCAAATATTCCTGGACATTGCGAGTGAAATGGAATTTGTAGTTCATTTATATATTTTTTGTTACCCCCAATTTGTTGATAAAGGGAAACCATCCACCATGAAGAAACCAGAAAAGTTGCGGGTTGGATGCAAAGTCTTGACCCGTTTAGAAAGCAATTTAATAAACTGGGGCAATTGTATTCTGTAACCGTTATATAAAGGTGCTGGCTGGCATGAAATCAGAAATAGTAACCTATTATAATTGTAAAATAGTATATTGTTTGGCTTTGCTCCATCCAAGTGCATTGCGTGAATAATTGAATTTTAAAGTTGTTATTCATGTGAAAAAGATTTTCTTATTGTATAGGAAGCTGAGTCTATAAAATTACAATATCCCAGTCGATAAATATCACAAGCAGAATGAATTACTGTATATAATATGAATTATCTTAAAGGTGAACTGACACGGTTTTGTAACGTACCCTGAAAAGTCCCCCCTTTATGTAAACAATGTCATAAAAACGA
>JAQFZQ010000791.1:0-26585 GCA_034696005.1 Glomeris marginata
TGGGAGGGGGGTAAGGGGGGTGGGTTATGGGAAGGGAGGGGGTGGGGGAGGAGGGTTTTATCCAAATCTTGTCCATTGTATTATAAATAATTTTTTTTGTAAATTATAAATACATTATTTATAATTTTATATTGAAATATAAATACCATTATTTTATTTCTATGCAGTTCAAGCTGATTTTGGCTGAAGATGGGAGTGGCAAAGGAGCGGGACTTGTTGCTGCTGTGGCAGTGCGACTTGCTAATGGAACAACATTAAAATAACAAAATCTATGGTAATAAAAAATTGTAATGGAAGCAAATGCATTTCAATAAAGTTCATGACAAAATTAATTTTATCAATTTTATTCATAACATTTAAGTTAGAAATGTAATTTTAAATATGCAACAGGGTGTCAAAATGTAAATGAAAATAATGACGGCGAATTACATTTCATTTTTGCATTGGACCTAGCGGTGAAATATCCGGCCAATAAATTGCGTCGTCCTAATGTCCTGCGTCACGGCGGTCCCCGGTTTTCCAGCTTCGTCCTGTTGCGGTTGGCTGTCATGATGTTTATGATGTCATTACGCGCCTGATTGGCCAGCCTGACATATTCCAGTTGTGCGATTGGCCGATGAGGGTGCGTGACGTCACAGATGGGGGATTTGTTTGTGGAATGGTGTCTCGATAGCGCGAAATGGACGAAGAAGTTATCGAAGAAGGTAGATGTTTTATGTTTAAATTACCATTCGCATTAAGCAAAACTTGCATTTTGTTCTGTATTAAGGTGACGACAACAGTTTGGACTTGTATGCCGACATTTTAGAGCCTGAAGATGTTAACAACGCGGTTTGTAATCGTGAACTATAAGCCTACTTTAAACCTTTTGTAGAATGATTTCAAATTACTTATTTGATGCGTTGATTCGTTTTATTTAGGTTGAAGTTACATCGGAAGAATGCGAAAAGCTAAAAGAAGAGTTGCAAGTGGCCGTATCATCGAATAAAACGCTCCAACTACAATGTGAAATATTACGGAAAAATATATCCGTACTTTATTTAACTGCTAAAAATGAAATACAAAGGAAGAAAGATCAACTTGCAGATCTTCAGAGAAGGTGAAGTAATGATAGTTTACGTGAAAATATAATAAACCTAATTAAGCAATATATGTTCGATATATTACAAGTAATTACCGATTAATATTCGAAATATATAATACTGAACATTGTGAATATTGTTGTTGAAGTTATTGTAAAGGTTTATCTTCATTTTGCTCCTGCAGTTTAGAACATGTGTTTTAATTTTAATTCATGTTTGTAGGTATGATACACTTATCTTCCGGAGAGGCAAACGAGATGTTGCACCGAAGCATCCAATGTGAATATTATTTTATCAAATTGAGATATTTGATATACAATAGAATATTAAATATGTTTACCTATTTTTAATATATAGAGTTTCAACTGAAAGGGAAGAAAATAACAGCCGTCAAACTGCGTCTGTCGAGACGGGAAAATTCACAAGTGCCCTGGCTGTAAAAAAGTCTTCCGAAGAAAACTCAGTGAAGGGTGATAACATTGAAGATGCAGATGCGATGAAACTTGCAGCCATGCATGGCCTACGTAAGAAGACCGTGAAGAAAACCACTAATAATGAGATCAGTTCTGTTGCGCGGCATCAACGTGCCGAAGATTCACCTCCAAATCCAATTGAAGGAAGCAATGGTAGTGTTGCATGACTTGGATTGATAAATATGGGTAAAAATGAGTACAAATGTTGAAGGTGCATATATAAATATTTTTTTTTTGCTGCTTCCTTGTTGGTTAGTCATTCAACATTTTTACAATGCCCAACTGTGTGCTAATGTTAAACTGCTAAATATTAATGATTCCGTTACATTCTTGCATCAGACAAGACTTGCGTAGGAAAAGAACCGGAGAAGAACTTACCCAACAATTCCAAATGTGATACAAAACCTTCTAGAAGAAATAACGACACGGTTCGAAAGGAAGAAGGAAACTCCGATTCTGACAAAAATGCCAGGAAACGAAAAACGGATGACAATAACTCTCACGGCTCCTCCAAACGTCCTAGGTTTGAATTTGATGATGACCTTTTGAGGTGAAGAAAAAATGTGGTGACAATTGGGTTGAAAGTTCTGTTGCTTTTTTTATGTGTTTGTTAACAGACAATCGAATGAAAAGGCAACAAATCGGCGTGAATTCAGCCCACTGAGGTCATCCGCTGGTCACGGTAAACTGGAAAGGTGGAACGGCGCGAGAACCTCTTCCGGTTCCTCGGGTTCCTCGGACAGACGGAGAAGATCGCGGTCTCGAAGCCGAGACAGGAGGATGAAGAGGAGTCACCGCATGCCGAATGATCGCCTTCGTTGACCTTCTGTACAAACCCCGATCATCTGATAAAGTTGTATCTTAACACAGTAGCATTAAAAAATAATTAGTATTGTTTTGCTACGCCGGTGCTATCATTGATGGTTTGTTTTCATTGATGCTAAGTTTCTTTTAAAGAGGTACGGTGCAATTACGAGTGTGTATTTGGAGGTGTTCGGAGTGGACGTTTCCTGTCCGGTCCTTCTTCCTGGATCTGGAGAACCAAGGCACTCGTGCGAGAAGACATTATCGGCGGCATCGGTGCGTATACCGTTCTTGGTTCTCGTGCCGACCCATCGCACCGATGGGCAGACCTCCACTCTTTGGATACAGCAACCCATAAAATTGCAACGATACACCTCGTGAACGACTTCATCCAGTGTAACTTTAAAAAAAGGTAAGTCACTGTTTTTTTGCATCTTATATGGAAATAATCCAAATATCAAATGGGCGTTGATAAATCTTGTTCCCTACATGCGATTAAAATGTTGGCTGCTAATTCAGGCTGTCTACTGATACTGGAAATCCTTGAATTATTCTGGATTTTTTCTTAATCCTGGAAAATTTAACATTTTTGACACTTTATTACATAATTTCGTTTATTGATTTCTGTGTTCCTCTTTTAATTTGCTTGGAACAAAATACCAATTTAGCATGGGCCTTTTGAAATTTGATGGTTCATTCCACCTATCCATCAGTTTTTCAGCGATTAATGTATTTTTGTATTTAACTGTCTTTCATTTTATGTATTTTGTGTCCTAGGAAAAGTTATAATGTATCCTTGAAAATTAATACTGGGATTTTGATATGAAAGTTTAGTAGACACCAGCTGTAATTGCAAAGTACTTAATCAAAATTGCCCTTCATGGTCAGTAATTAAACAGCTGTCTCTGAATGGCCAGTGTATGATTTGGTATGATGGAATTTTGCCCAAATCATTTATTATTTTCAAATGTTTTGGAATCAGTTTCATGCAGGTTGGAACTGCCAACAGGAAAAAATTCATAATTTCTGGGTCAATCATTGTGTGAAGATTGTTGCCAACTTTCCTTTCACTGTGGATTTTATTGATTTTATCTTTCATATATGCCAGTAACACGGGAAAAGTTTTATTTGTTATTAAAATGTTGGTATTGTTGGCAGGTGTCTATTTGATAAGGAAAACTTGTAAAGTTATGGCACCGCCGTTATGACGCTGTGGAGTTTAACATGCGATGTTCTTGTAGTGGCGTCAAAACGGCGGCGTTCAAGAGTCTGGGGTAGCTTTACTTGCGCGAGGCGTGGCTTTGAGTCGTGACGTTTCGATGACGTCACAGGACACCCACCTGACGCATGCGCAATGGCGGTTGGGATAGAACGGCGTCGTCGTCGTCGAACTACTTCGCTGTTTTTCTTCGCTGGATGTTCGTCTTAAAACTTGGCGCTGATGTTGTGTAGAGTTGACTCGTACACGTTTCCGTGCATTGTGGATATTACAGTGTGGTTTTGATACGAAAACACGGTGGAAATTGTGCAAAAATGGAGAACGATCGGGTGAGGCGAACTCAAGACAGGGAGAACCTGCGCAACCTCATCACGCAATGGAATGCGAACAGATTGGATTTATTCGAACTCAGCGAACCAAACGAGGTAAAAAACCGCATAAACATTCGTCAATCCGACCTCTAGGTTTCTTACAATGTCGCTTATAAGAGGCGGAACACTTGGGAAAGTTAGTTTCGGGCAGTTGGTTTCTCACGCAAGAAAGTTGCACGAAATTCAGTTCGTTTGCAATGTTTGATCACGGGGCGTATCTTGTCCGCTGGTGTTGCGCAGAAATATTGCATGCGCGGTTAGTACCATGCAAGGAAGTTGCACGGCCGATGTCCGAGTTAGCGTTTCCGACCGTGGGGGAGATGCGCGAGGGACGGAACAGCGAGGAAATACGTAACGTGATCGTTACGAGACCTGCGATGCTCTTCGAACAGGTGGCGTCACACCCCGTTATTTGAGAATAGACTGCAAACTACGATTTCCGTTTCGTTTTTTGGGGGCTGGGAAGTTAGAATAGCGGTGAAATATGTGATACGTAAACAAACAAGTATCGGTGTAACGTTGAGGATGGGAAACGGATGGGAGGATGTTGGGAAGTTAACGGTTATTTTTCGGTAAATTTCGAACTTATTTGGCGCTCAGAAGTTTCCATGGAAACCCCCATTGGGTCCGTGTAATGGCAACATCCGGTCGGGGAAAAAAGGGCCGGTGTTTTCTCATAATTATTATTGACCCCGTGTGTATTATATTATATACCTTGATTATACTAAACTTGCGCCAGGGTAATAATACGTATAATTTAAAATCTAGGATGATGAAGTCACCAACCTAATGACCCTAAAGATGACAAAAAATTGCCCCCAATTTGGATTCTGAAATTATTTAAACGTTGGTTTTAATTGTAATTTCCGGTTCGGATTTATATAAAACTTCAATGAGAAATGATATTCATCTTTTTATACATTGTGTATATTTTTTGAGGTTATTGGTTACATCTTATGAATTTTTAGGGTTACAATGGAAAATTCTGATAACAAAAATTTGATATACATAGTACTATTCACATTGAAACTAGTTTTATATGCTGGAAAATCTGACAGTTTCCACCATAGACAGGTTTCACAGTAAACGTAAATTATACATGGATTTTATTGTACTATTAATTACAAGGACGGTGGATGCAGATTGTAGATGGCGCTGCAGTGAATTTGGGTTTTTGATACGCCTACTTTTGCAGATAGGAATGTGCCTCTATAATTTTCCCCTTTTGTTTGAGTGTGCTTGGCATTCTTATGCTGTGACGGCAAACACTGTACACACCCAACCCTGACCTCGTATAAGTTTCTAGTATTATTGTTATTATGAGTTTTTGTATTCCGTTTAAAATCACGTGACAGATGACAGCTCAACCATCAGAAATGCTTGCAGAAATGCTACACATGATGTTTATTTGTTGTAAAGGAGGAAAGAGAAGAAAAAAAAGTAACGGGAGACGAGAGAGCTTTCGTTTGTTTGTAAATTGACAAACGGGGACATTTGTCCGGGTCGCAGGTCACACCGGTTTCCAATTTCAGGACGCCATTTTCTTTCATAGCGAAATCAACCGCGGGGATAATCAAACATTTACGTTCATCCCTACATTTGTTAAATTATATTTGGGTTTTAAACGAAGTTATGACATATAAACTACATTTTTATACATTAAAACTTGCTTATTAATTTTCATTAACTAAATCAGATGTGCCTTTTTCAAGCGCCTAATTCTAAATTGTGCCCCATATCTTCAACGGTTGAAAAGTTAGAACATGGATGACCTTGAAGATGACGTCATAGGTCACATTTATACTATTTTAAAGATATTTCAAAAATGACACGACTTTTGCAGCGCCCTGTATAAACAGTGTATTTCGTCCTGAATTTGAAAGATAAGTGCATTATGCAAGTTGCGTAAGTGATTTGTTTTCCGTTGTAATAAAAAAGAATGGATTTCATTGGAATTTGATATTATAAAAAGTGTCCTTGTTTTTTCTTTTGCATTTGATTCATGCTAGGAACCAGATCCTTGGGAACTTAAAATCTAATCCCTGAGCTTGAGAAATGTAGGAAGGGATTTGTAGATAATTTTTTTGTAGGGATTATAAGATCTTGGAAACCGAAAGATGCAGATTGACATACTGATTGATTTTTTTATATTTATTTATTTATTCTCTGTTTCTGTGTTTATTGCAGGACCTGGAGTTTCATGGTGTCATGAGATTCTACTTCCAAGATGCCGGTCAAAAAGTTGCCACCAAATGCATAAGGGTGTCCAGCACTGCAACTGCCAAAGTTGTCATCTACACTCTGATAGAGAAATTCCGTCCAGATCTGAAAATGCTTTCGTTCCCTGACTATGCTCTCTACGAGATTCATGAAAATGGAGGTGAGATGTAATAATAATAGTAATATAACTATACCCATGTGATTGCATGATGGCCAGATATTTGCTGGATGCAACCAAGATACATTCAATGATGTGTTTTATTTGATAGACTTGATGTTGCACTTGCTGTTTTCATTACTACATGATTTTCTTATGAATATAACAGTGCTATATATACATAATTATTAAGAATCTCAGGGTAATGCTACACATAGGTACTTAGTTCCACAACATTCTTCAGGTGTGCAAGAAAAAGGGTAGCAATCTGTACCATCTGGACAAAATTTCTGGATTGAAAGGCATCAATGAATTAATATAATGATCATTCTGTTACAACAATGCAGTGAAACTTGATTTTTATGTACTGAGAGGAAAAACTAAAACAATTACTACATGATTTCATTTATTGATTTCCATGTTTTTATTTTAATTTGCTTGGAACAAAATACAAATTAAGCATGAGTCTTTAGAAATTAGCTGTTTCATTCCACTTATTCATCAGTTTCATATCATTATATATATATATATATATGATAACTTATATTATTACCGGACAGTTTTGTACACTGTTGTTCTTCAGGTGTACATGGTTCTGATCGTCTTTGTATTCCTACATACAAATATTAATAACTTAATACAAATGTGTAAAATTGAATATTAAGATTAATATGTACCTATGTAACTTGCCTTGTTGTGGTGCAGCAAAAATGGTAGATGTTACCATCAGGAAAATGAAAGGGGAGAGGTTCATCATGGTGAATCTACTGCTGAATTGACTTGCAATCTCTCTGTTGCTCGGTATTTAAATACAAACATATGACGACAAACTGAACAACACTTGTTGCAACATAAAGTTTTGTCTTGCTTACTAGGTAAACTTGGTGACATGCAATAACATTATTTTCCTGGAAGTAAAGTACACAGGGTTACTATATTTACCAACAGCAGGGTTGCTACCAAAGGAAAAATCTGGAAAACTCGGGGAAATTCATATAAACATGCAACTTGATAGGTTTAAAGGTGAACTAACACGGTTTTGCAACACCCCATGATATTCGGACTGTAGAAAGAATGATTAAAATTAAATCTGTGGAAAAATTAGAAAAAAATTGGACATATGCAAATAAATGTTGTTCATGCATAGGAAAATTTTCAGAGAAATGGGTTGCAAGAAATTTATCCTGTCAGTTCACCTTTAAATGCGACAAGCATTATGTAACCATTTGATGTCCAGATATTTGCTGGAAACAACCAAAATACAACTATGTATACATTCAATGATATGTTTTATTTGATAGACTTCATGTTGCACTTGCTATTTTCATTACTACATGATTTTCTTATGAATATAACAGTGCTATATGCCAGATACAGACATTATTAACCTTTGGGTGTTGCTACACATAAGTGCTTAGTTCCACAACATTCTTCTTTTGCGCAAGTAAAAGGGTAGCATCCTGTACCAGCTGGGCAAAAGAACTGGGTTGAAAGGAATCAATGAATTAATGATCATTTGGTTACAACATGCAGTGAAATGTTATTTTTATAATGAAAGGAAAAACTAAAGCATTTTAAATAAGCAATATTTGTAATATAAATATATAATTTTTGAAACTTTACATGATTTCATTTATTGATTTCCATGTTCCTATTTTAATTTGCTTGCAATAAAATACCACATAAGAATGAGGATTTCGAAATTAACTTGTTCATTCCACATATTCATCAGTTTTTAAGGGATTAATGTGGTTTGTTAAATGTAGCTATATTTCAAAGTTTCAAAGCATTGTAAATATATGAACTGAAATGTTATAAATTACCGGGCAGGTTTGCACACTCTGTTTTTCTTCAGGTGTGCATCGTCTTTGTATTCCTACATACAAATAATATAATTTAAAAAGGTGTAAAATTGTAATATTAAGGTTAATATGTTTGTAACTTGCCTTGTTGTGGCGCAGCAAAAATGGCAGATGTTACCATCAGGAAAATGAAAGTGGAGAGGTTCATCATCATGGTGTTCAAATCAACTACTGAAATGACTTGCAATCTCTCTGTTGCTCAGTATTTAAACAAACACATATGACGACAAACAACACTTGTTGCAACATAAAGTTTTGTAGTACTTACTAGGTAAATGGTGACGTGCAATCACATGATTTTCCAGGAAGTAATGTACTGACCTGAAAAAAACTATATAAATATCCTTGAAAATCAGAAAAATGAACTGGCATTCTGAAATGAAAGTTTAGTAGACACCCAATTAATGCCTACCAACTACAGTAAACCGTTTATAGTCAACTCCAAGGGACCACCGATATTGGTTGACAGTAGCCGAAGTTTCTTGTAAGAGCACTTCTGCTACAAGAGACTTTGCGTTAAAGTGGGCTGTAACAGAATCTAGTGAATAATTTGGATCATTTTCCTTTATTTATTTGAATCCATTGAGAACTTTAGCAAAGTCAGAACGTTCTGTTGAAAAGTTTTTGTTGATTTAGATTATGTTTAAACTAGTTTCTTAGTTAAATTATAGTTTATAACCCGTAAGACTGTAGCAGCCACAAAGATTATGGGGAAGACCACGTTGAAATATGCAGTAGTTGACTGTATCAGGTGCTGAAATCAAATGTCTGGCCAAAATCTGTTTCCTGTATCAGAAATGTTATCCTAAATCACAAGAAGTAATATATATACAGAAAGTTATTTGTTGAAATCTAACTGGGGCATGTGTATTTTTTTTCCTTGTTTTATACAAATAAAATCTCATTGAACTTTCCTCTGTTGCAATTGAAATGATTGATTGAAAACCACATGTGCATATGATTGAATATGGGTAACTTGCATACTTTGCGCGAAATCACGGTTACGGCGCAAAACCTAAATATCTGTGTCTAGTAGCCCGAATAGTTTACTTGTTACTAGGTTAAATGGTAGTTGGTTCACTGAAGATGAAAGAGGAGGAAGTGATATGTGAATGATACACCTGTAATAATGACATAATTTATTTATTTCAGATGAGCGACAATTAGACGATGACGAGAAACCGCTTTTGGTTCAACTCAACTGGCACCGGGATGATAGAGAAGGAAGGTTTTTATTGCGCAGGATGGATGAAAAAACCTACGTGAGTTTGTTCACATTTTACTCCAAATTCGGGCCACTTGGTTTTATAAATAGGAGTGGGTTCTGTAATTTTTGCAGATGACGCCGCAACATTTCGAAGACAGCTCGAATTTTAAGCGGAAACTCTCCAAAAGGGAAAAGAAAGAGAAGAAAAAGAAAGAGAAACTCCTTCGAATCAAGGTACGGTATATTACATACACAGTCAGTACACAAATTATCAGTCCAATGTATTCCATGTAATGCAATAAATATTGTAATGTTTGTGAATTTAACCATGACAGTTTCACAACAAAGTGCTTATAAATACAGTGGGCCCATTAAGATAATTTTGATTGGTTGCATTTGCAAAGTGAATAATACAATTGTCAGTTTGATAAGAAAAGGCAAATGCCCAAAAGTAGAGAATATTCAACAGATATTCAAAGAGTGGACTGATAATGTTTTGGCTGATCAATAATTACAATTGTTTGGAGAAATGCCGAGAAAAGTAAGAGTGATATGTACACAGTTAACGTGGAATTAAAATATTGTGTTCCAGATTTCAGAGGAAAATGATAAACACGGGCTGGCCGAGAAACTTTACACCGAGATCCCGGAGACCAGTTTCACAAGGAGCATTTCAAATCCAGAGGCTGTTATGCGAAGACGTCGACAGCAGAAGTTAGGAAAGAAGCTGCAACAGTTTCGCAGTAAAGATGGAGGACCGGACACGGGTACGTGCTTTACAATTTTTCATTGTAAATGAGTAACTTGAAAGGATGGGAAATGTTAGAAGAAAATGAAACGTTTTTGCAGGTGGTACTTTGAAGATTTACGGAGAGTCCCTGTGCAAAGATGTGCCTTACAAGACGTTGCTACTGTCCGTTCGAGACAACGCGGCCTTCGTCGTTAAGGAGATGCTGGACAAGTACGGCTTGGATAAAGAAGATCCTCCGAGTTACTGTCTGGTGCAGGTAGAGTTGTGTTTCCAGGAGCTTTAACTTCAAGAGTCTCCTTTGGATAGGCTGTTAAAGGTGATGCTACTTTTTATCGCAGTCCATAAGTGACGGTGACAACGAGTACCACGGTTCCGGCAACTCTTCGGAGTACATCCTGGACGATGACGAATGTCCTTTGGCCATCTTGATGAACCACGCACCAGCCAAAGGTTCCGTGACCGTATTTTCCCTCTCTTTTAACATTGAGTCACGAAAGGAGAGTTGTTGCGCTTGACCGGTCATGTCTACAGTTGAAAGTGTGATGGTCTGCTGCCTCTTTCATCCATCCTCTCTCTCATCTTTTGCCTTTTTTTCTTGTTTTGTTTCCTTCTCCTCGCTTTAGGATCAGTTATGTTCCACATCCGGCGGAGACCAGCAGATTTCCAACCGAGGAAGCGAAAGAAGAAACCGAAGCCTGCGAGGACGGACACCGACGGAGGGTACATCGGAGAGAACGGAGTGGTGGACAGGCTGCCTTTCTTCCTGGAACTTAATCCAGGTAAGCTTGGTCTCTGTGTGCAGTCCGGTTCACAGGTTGGCTGATTTTTGGTCGCGGCTTCTGTTCAGATAGCAGCGATGTGGTGTCCGGAACGCCGAGGCGTTTCATCCTCCACCTGAACGTGACCGAAGTGGGGAGCGAAAGAGGGTCTTCGCAAGGTGGCCAGTACCTGCAGCTGTTTGGACCCAACGTGCAAGCTCATCACTGCGTCGTTGCTCACACGGAGGGCATCGTGACGGTGACACCGTGCAGTCGTGACGCGGAGACGTACGTCAACGGACAGAGGATCTGCGAGACGACCATCTTGCTGCACGGCGCGGTGGTCCGCTTCGGCAAAATTCACTGCTTTCGCTTCATCGACCCGCTTCAAGATGACGTGAGTTGCTTTGTTTGCACAGTTGAAACTCTAATTTATACTAAGGTGCAACTCAAGGTAATACCAAGTCCGAATCACATTCGCGGATGAATACATTACTCCTATCTGTAGGTTGAAGCACCACAACATCATCCACTCTAATAACTTACAGTTACTGAACAAATACATTCAATTACAAGAAAAGATCATAACCAATCACCATTGTCTTTGCATCACTACTGTTCATATCATTTTACATGTGGACAAATAGCTGGAAGGTCCTTCATAGTACAAAATGCAAAACAGTTGGGAACTATTTCCTGTAGGGTATTTTATAACATCTAATTAGGTTTGCATTGGTATTACTTTGAGTTGCAACTTACTATAGGCTATAAAGCTGAGATTATTCTTATTTTTGTTTTCTCTCATTATACCAAATGCAGCGACGAAGACATGACTTGACGTTGAGATCTGGCACTGATATTTCGGAGAGGTTGGTGTTTTTAATTTTAATGTCCTTATGGTGGCTGCTATTTAGGAAGTTGCATTCATTGATTCCTTTACTTCACTTAGACAATCGACACGAGATGACCTTTCGTTACATCCATCTTTCGACAACGATGGGAACGTGGAGACTATCTCGACGTCCAGTCAGAAAGATGACCGCAGGTCGGAGAAATCGGACCGCAGTAGGGATGGCAGGTAAATGAATGAACGGTTTGATTTCTACCTGGTAAGTTCTAAGTCTTTGAACGATTGAACTCTGATGGTTTCTATTGTAAGGATCGCCACTTACGAAACCGAGCCGAGACGCGGACGAGATCCGATATTGCCGGCGGTCCTCGAGGTTTGGGAAGAGGCCGAAGATGCTTTCCTCGAGTACCTTGTGGCTCGTCTCGACCCGGCTGATGTCCACTTCAAATTAGCCCCTACTTACACGCTGTACATGACTTCGAGGTTCAGGGCTTCTACGCATTACCGGCCCGAGGTGACCCCTATGGAAAGGGCTCACCGACTCACCGCTTTCCTAGGAACTGTTGCAACTCTCATCCTGCACACCGTCGAAGTAAGAGGCTGGTTGCATGTCCGTTAGAGCTGCTTGAATATTAAATGGTGGTCTGTTCGCAGGAAAGGGACATGGATGCCGGTTCGTTGGCTTTTTGGATGGCGAACGCATCGGAGCTTTTGCACTTCTTGAAACAGGACAGACATTTGAATGCTTTCTGTCTGGATGCGCAAGACATATTGGCAGAAAGTGTTCAAGCAGCTTTCAGATTCCTGGTTCAGTGCATGCAGATGGAGTTGCTGGATGCAATGCCGGCGTTCTTGGAAGATTGCGACGACTTGGCCGAAGAGGAAGGTACATCAGGTAATATCTTTAGGAATCCCAGGTTTGCAATGTCTGAAACTTGTTTAATATCTTGATTTTTATTCCTTGGCAGGAAAAGTACTCGGTGTGCTGTCAGCCACCATGGCACTACTGCGCCGTTGCAGGGTCAACGCGGCTCTCACCATCCAGCTGTTCTCGCAGTTGTTTCACTTCGTGAACATGTGGCTTTTCAACAAAGTTCTCACGTCCAACAGACCCAATTACTGCACTCGGCTTTGGGGAGTTCGGCTGAAAGGAAGGTTGACCCGCGTTGAGAACTGGGCCGAGAAACAAGGTCTGGAACTTGCGGCCGATTGCCACCTTGGCAGGATTGCCCAGGTGAGTTCATGGAGGACCTATTGTCACAGTGCACAGTTGTTTTCCAAAAAAGATTGTCGCATTTTACTATCTTGCAATTATTTTCACTCCAGTCGTACATTACGTTTGTATTTTGATCAGCTCTGTTTTTAATTGTGGGAATGTCATGTCTTGCTTCGCAGGCTGCTCATCTCCTCCAGTCCCCGAAGAGCTCTCCTGATGACCTGTCAGCTATCAGTTCCACATGCATAAAACTGAATTCCCTGCAGCTGCAAGCTTTACTCGAGCGATATCAACCAGCTGCAGGAGAACCGAGAATCCCACGTGACTTGATAGAGAATGTAGTGAAGGTTCGGCTTGTCTTTTTTTTAGTTATTGTTATTGCGCTGCGGTTGAATATCCAAATAATAATAATCGAAACCAATCAGTATGTTCATTACGTGCAATTGATTAAATTAAGGTGGCGGAAAACGCGGCGGATGAAATGGTCCGCGCCGACGGTCGCGATGTCCGCTTGGAAGAAGACGCGGATCTGCAGTTGCCTTTCCTCCTACCTGAAGATGGATACTCTTGTGATATCGTTCGTGGACTTCCAGGTGGTCTGCAGGAGTTTCTACATCCATTGCAGCAAGCTGGTCTATGCAGAGTTCTCGTGCAGCCGACATCCTGCGGTTACTGGACGGTGTACATGGCCGAGAGTGAACATCTGTTAAATCGAGACGAGGTTAGATTAAATTAAAGTATTTATGGTTCATAAGTGGAGTTAACTAGTTAACTATGATGTTTTGCAGCCCAGGGTACCTGGCCCAATGAATCCTCATGGTGACAGTGACTCGCGAGGCGGAGGAATGGCCTCTGAACCCGAAGTGGCCATGATGAAGTTACAGAAGAGCAATAATGGGATGGGGCTTAGTATTGTTGCAGCAAAGGTACAAAGTTAAACACCGATAGTTACAGTGGAAAAATTACAGTTTAATTAACTGAACATTGTGATTATTCCTCTTAGGGGATAGGACAGGAAAAACTGGGGATATACATTAAGTCTGTCGTTAAAGGTGGTGCGGCTGATCAGGTAAGTGTTATCGGACTTGTTTATTATTGAAGAATAATTAAGTAATGCGCATTTGTTACAATTTAAGGATGGTCGTCTGCAAGCAGGGGATCAGCTGTTGCGGGTTGACGGGCATAGTCTGGTTGGAATCACGCAGGAGAAGTAAGTGGGTTGCGGAATCGAGAGCAGTTTATCTGTTTACTCTGTTCACAGATGGAAATAGTATTTTGCAATGACGCAATGATATGGAGCACTTGATATAGAGCATTGTTATCAGTGAGCTAATAATACAATATTTGCACGCGTGAAATATAGAGCTGCTGAAATACTGACGCGAACCGGTCCAGTGGTGGTCCTAGAAATAGCAAAACAAGGTGCTCTTTACCACGGTTTGGCAACACTTCTCAGCCAGCCTTCACCCGTCATGTACAGAGGTCAGTAATCTTTGGTGTGGTTTAACCAAGAAGGTCTTGCGTTGTGAGGTTGCGGTCTATGAATTAAACCTAACATGTTTGTTGGCAATGTTTTGCGCATGTGTTGTGTACGTGTACCCAAAGGGCCTTTTAAAAGCCGTCGAAGTTCTTGGGGCCTTAAACCTATCGTCCATTCTTGCCTTACGGATTCGTCCAAGATCCAGTGCCTTTCGTCGAAGCCCCAAAGTTCTCCGTCCTCCAACATCTGCTGCCACTGTTGGGATTGTCCGCGCAACTGGCAACTTTACATGGCTTTCCTCTCTTCTCACTCCTGCGTTAATAACCAACGTACTAACAGCAATATCACATTGATTCAATTAGTTTCTTTCTTTTACAATCCCTTTTCCTATCACACTTTTTTGTTCCTATTGTTTTCATCTACTTTGCAACCTATTCGTTTAATTTATTATTGTTTGTTTTTGTTGGTTGAAATGTAAATGTATTCAGGGTGTCTACTGATACTGGAAATCCTGGAATTTCTTCCCAGTCCTGGAAAATGTATAATATTTGACACTTTAAGTAATTTAGTTTATTGATTTATTAATTTCTGTGTTCCTCTTTTAATTGGATTGTACTACTAACAAAATATCAATTAAGCGTAAGACTTGATATTAGCTTGATATTAGTTACCCACTTATTCATTACTATTTAAGGGATTAATGTGGTTTGTTATAGTTATCTTTCATTTTGTGTCCTGGAAGCAAAAGTTATAAATTTATCCTTGAAATACCTAGAAATATACTGGAATTTTGAAATGGAAGTTTAGTAGACACCCTGGTATGGCAATCTGTTTGCATATTATGATGTCTCTGAATGAGTTTGTTAACTATTAACGTAGGAGCTGGATACCCTGGGCCAAGACGGCTGAGTGAACGAGATATTCACAGTCGGTTCTTGCGTGAAGATGCGGCAGACACCGATCCACGTTTGGCCCCTCGCATGCAGAGTAGCAAGAGTGTGCCTTCATTGAATAGTGAGCATGAATATACAGATTGCACTTGTGATGATGCTAAATACGTAGTTTGCGAGTTGTACAAACGAGAGCCAAATACTAAATGGTTTTCATAAAGCGTACGTAGTTCTACGTAATCAAATTTAATCTGTGAAACTTCTCAGGTGGCGGTGGTGGCAGTGGTAATGCAGCATCCCAAGAACTTTTGCTCCCTCTATGGGCCGGCAATGCAAAATCACCTCAGGAGGTGTACAACCCTGCTTACACTCGCACCTCGCCGGCAACTTCCGTAGGCAGACCTGGACCTGATGTTCCTCCGCACAACGAGGCATCGGCGATGAAATCAAAGTATTTATCCGTCAATAAGTTTTAATGTGATGCAAAGTGAATTTTTAATTGTTACTGATGTGGATTTCGTTCGCAGATCTACGAATAACTTGAGACAAGACAACGCGCCTCAATTCGGTGATCAAGGTCCCCGCGGCAGACCTTTGTCGCAACCGAACTTGCATCAGGAAGAACGACATTACCAAAATATAAGCATGTACCAACAACAGCAACCGCCTGGCACTGGTCCACCAAGGAACAATGCTAACTTTGGGCAACCGGAAGACAGGTATATTGTACATTATAGTGGTTACGATGGACGCCAAGGTAACACAAGTTTAACATTTTGAATTGTATTTTGTCAGAGTAAGTCAAAGGGTCGTTAGACCGCCATTGCAACCACAACCTACTCAAAGACCAACCGGAACGATGCCCAAGGACCAGCAAATGATGATGCAAAATAGTAGACACCAGCAGGCAGGTCCTGGTTGGGGACACCCGCATGAAGATCAACAAAGGCAGTTTGCGGGACCTGCTGTCCCTCACCATCAGCACCAACTACAACAGCAACAACAACAGCAGCAAGTACCCCAGCATCATCCAACAAAGTTCCCCGATGGTTGATAGTTTTTTTATAATTATATGTATGATGGTCTTCAATGGGCGAATGTTAACAGTTGTTCCGGTTGAAGGTTACGCGTACCAGTTCGCTGGTGGGGAAAGACCCGATAACATGCGGCAGACGCACGGGTCGGTGCCGGAATTGCAAAGGAGCCCCGAACCCCCGCGTGGTGCTCCAAATCCTACTGCCACAATGGGAAGGATTAGACCAGGTCAGCAAGATGTGTGGCGTAATGAGAGAGATGTATTAAGGCAAGAAGCGAAGATGGACGAGATGAGGGAGGAAGTGAGACGGCGCGAGGAGAGACTGCAGAGGGAAAGGCTGTTGGCGGAACAACGACAGCAGCAATTGCAGCAGAACCAGCAGCGCTGGGCTGACCCCAGATGTAATACCTCAGTTATAGTCTATCCCAGTCCAATATTTCAGCTTCAGTTAAGCAGCACTTTTTGTAGTGGAGGGTTACACATCCACATCACTCGTGTATTTGCTGAAATCTTGGATTGGAATACTCTATAATATGCTGGTGTTGAACGCAAGGGAAATTAAATTTGTCATTTTCCACAGCCGAGACTCGAAACCAACCAAGGCCCGGTCCACCGTACCCATCTTACGCCGTAAGATCGACCGGTGCCCCACCTCCAACCGCCCCGAAACCCCGTCCCGGCCAACAAGGGCATCTTCCTCCTCAAAGGCCACCTCCTCCTTTCTCGGAAGGCCGCATTGCCCACGATGGGTCCACTCTGGTAGACGACAGCCACAGGAATTCCCCTCAGCCTCCTCCTCCTCCACCACCTAGTACTCACCCATTGTTTCAGCAGATGCAAATGGTCGGTCCTGGACCCTCGACTCAGAACGGACAGTTGCCGATGCACAGATACCCGACGAATAACTTTGGTGGCCGTCCGCAAGATCAGATGGACCGGTATGTTCCTGCTTTGAATACAATGCAACCTATTGACTTGTTGGATTGAGTCAATCTTCATTTACAGAAGGATCTTGGAGCAACAAGGGCAAGCGAAGAGCTTCGCCAATCAGTTGGAAGGGATTGGGTCACCGCTAAGTCCGTCCCCTTGGGAAAGAGAAGAGAGGGAAAAGGTTGGTTTATTTAAAATGTATTTAAAATGTACAGAGTGTGGGAAAAGATGATATAATGTCGTTAATTATTTATTCCCTTGAAAGGAAAAGAAACGACGGTTAGATGATGCGAGAAGATTCCGGGATAAGGAGATCGAGGACCTGGAGAACCTTGGTGGACAAAGGTCATTGAAGCAAGAAGAACGTCTTCGTACGTTGCGACTCGAACAGGAATTTCAAAGAAGGGCGGAAGAGTTGAAAAATGACGATGATGATGACAATGAAGAGGACGATGTGAGTTTTGGTTTAATTCAGGATAAATGATCCTTTCGCAACAACTTGCCCAGATTGTACATATTTAGAAGTTTGATGGAAACGTCCTGTTTAAATATATTTATTGTCTGACAATTGCAGGATGTTGTGGATAGGAGAAGTATGTTGAGGATGATGCAGGAGAATCTGGAAAGGTCACGGATAAAACGTGTTGAAAGGGACAATGAAAGGATTCAAATTCAACAGACGCAAGACGCAAACAGGATTGAGAAGTGAGTTGGAAAACAAGTAGATTTTGTTGCCGTTCTTCTATTCTGTTCGAACTTTATAACAATACAACGTATACCACAATGTAGACCGGAACGGCGTACTCAGGGGCTGGATCAAGATTATAAAGATGATCCCCACAAAGGTGCCGTGAGAAGAGATCAACCTCAAGTCAACGCTGACGAGTGGCTAAGGAAGCAACAAGAGGTCAGAAGCCAGAGGAGGGAGCAGCAAGCGCGAGAAGTAAGTTTTGTAAGTGTGTTTTCTTTATCCATTTTAATTAAATGTTTTGATTATTACGAGGTTTGAATTTTATTTTGAATGCCAGCCTGAAAATGAAATACATTGTTCTCTTAGGAAGAACAGCAGAGGATCCAACAGCGTGAGCGGCAACAGAAAATTGAAGAGGTTCAACGTAAGAAGGAGCAAGAAAGGGCAGCTATGAGGGAACTGAGATTGGCTCGGGAAGCCGAGGAACGGATCCTTCGCGAAGCTCAACGCAGACAGGTATTTTTCACCCAAATATTAAGTACCATCTATTGGTCTTGTGTTTTTTGAATTTTTGCTATAATAAACAACTGCTTTTTCATGTTTATGCAATGGAAACTAACAATGTCAACTGGTTTTAAAATCTTAATTCTAATAACAAACATGGGAAATTTTGTTTTCAACAGTTCAATGTGTCTGTACCATTAAAACATGTATTTTGCTAATTAAAGGGTTTTGTATTTTCACAGGAAGAGGAAGCGAGAGCTCAAAGGGTTATGTCGCAGCAACATTTCTACGGTGGTTACATGACAGGCAACAATAATTACCAGATGCAACCGACAGCCAACCGAGGCTCAGAGGTTTGGTCACCAAACAAATTTTACACCCGCTAACCGTATTAACATGCTAACTTTTACCTTAAAATGAGCAGTAGAGATACTTTTAACAAATCGTATACTTTATTTTTACCAAATGTGTAGTGCATTCATTAGCTGCGTTCACGACTCAATTAGATCCAACTAATTCATCTCTCTGACAGCTTCATCTAATAATGAATTGTGGTCCATAGTCACAAAGGGGTTTTTGGAAATGTATAATATATAATCACAAGTAGTGTGTTGTGATTTGAGTATTGCAGCAGAAATATCGATTTGAAATAAAGATTGGGATGAGAGAATATGTTTATTGTGAATTTTGGTGTGGAAATGGTATTTGTTATTCCTTCTGGAAATCTGGAATTCAATGATTTCTTTTCAGTTAGCCAATTGCTGAGCAGCATCTGTTGAGAATAGCTGGATCTGATTGAATTGTAAACGCAGTTATTGTTTTCTGTTATACATTATATTTAAAACGTGAACTTGTTGTGCAAACATAGTTGAAACCGTTTATAGTCAACTTGAAGGGACCACCCATACTGTTTTATTGTAACCGAAGTTTCTTGTAAGCGCACACTTGCGCTACAATAAACTTTGCATAATAGTCATAAAAGTTGACTGTATCAGAGTCTAGAAATCAATTACCTCGTATTCCTTTAATTGAATCCTTTGAGAACTTTTACAACTGTCAATTCTGTTAAAATGTTTTTGCTGGTCATGTTTAAACTAGTTTATATGTTAAAGTATAGTTTATTTCCCGAAAGATTATGGGGAGGACCACGTTAAATGTGGAATTGTTGACTATAACAGGTGCTGAAACCAAATTTTTAGCCCAAATGTGTTTCCTGAATCAGAATTTCCTAAATCAAGTCATTATAACCGGGAGACTACCCGATCATGGTGACTATATCCGGATGGTGACACTAAACGGTTTCGAGTGTAGTTGCTGTGTTGTCCCCATTGGTGATGTCGTATTATCCTTAACCATGGATGAAACTTGTACGGCAAGTGCACAGTGTGGATTTGAATAGATGGGGAAAAGGAAAGGAGGCTTTTGAACATGTTGAACACTGGCACAATGGGAAAGGGTTAAACGTATTTTCAAACCGGTCTTTGAACAGAATGGACCAACTTCACCTCCAGTTCCTCCCGAAAGAAAGGCTTCTTTTGAGGTGATGGCTGGCATGGACCAAGTGGCAACAACAGCAGCGGTGGTTCCATCCACCAAACGAGTTTCCTTTCACGACACCAAGTTCGAGGCGTTCGAGGCTCCCACATCACCCACCACCACCAACACACCTAACAATATGAGCACCGCTTCTTCACCTTTCCTCGCCACGCCGCAAAACTCCCAGAACCTGGCCACGTTCACCGCTGGGAGTACGCCGGGGGTCATCGGTGCTCAAGAGATCTACCGTGATCCGAGGCACCGGATCGAAGCCAACAGGTCGCAGTTGTTGGTTCCCGGTCGGGGACCTGGACCGGAGAAGTTGAGCTTCCGGGAGAAGATGAAGATGTTTGCGTTGGAGACGGGTGAAAATGAATCTCCCAGAGACAAAATGAAGATTTCGAAAGCCCAGAGGGAGATTGAGACCAATCTTACGCCAGCCGCTGCATCCGCCAGATCCTAAGCAGTTGCTTATATTATTGAGCTTTATACATGAGTGTCTGTGTTCAGTGTTTATAATAATCGTTTTTGCGTAATTTTCTTGCAGGCAGCCACCGTACGCATCTGCTCGTGGATTGTAGCGTTGAAGCCCAGCCCTTTAAAATCAACTGTATACGTACTTAGGGTGTAATAGTAATACAAAGGAAAGCATGTAAAGAAAGTATTATAACTGTCCATCATTTTAAAATTGTTTTATCTGGTGAAATAAGGAGATTAACAATGCTTTCAATTTGAATGCTAAAATGAATAGCAGTTATGTATGTATCTGTTTCAGGGCTGCGCTTCAAGTTACATTAATCCTGTTTCTTTTCATTACTTCCTAGATTTCCAAGAAAGATTTCCTAGTGAAATTTTGACGAGCGTCAGTTAATTGGCAGCTTTTTTGAAGCGAGCCGCGGAGGAGAGAATCTCCACGTTCTCTTGGTGATTTGTGCATGTTATACCGCATTTTACTGTCTAGTTACGTGCGCATTGCAAGATGGCCTTACAAATTTTCCTCTGAAATAAGCGGAAAAGCCTTTCTTTTTTATACATATACAAACATTTGTGCCTGTGGTGACATTTTTACTCGATGTCCACAGTTAAACGAAGAGGCAACTATCTTACCAATTATAACTACAGTATATAGTACTATAGCAACAAAGTGGCTCCAAGATCTGTTATGTAACCTGAGGGTTTTTAATTGATATTTTTATTCAAGTACGAGTTGCAGTTTAGCAGCTAGCAGACTTAATCCTCGCCCTGTAAAACATTTCACTCGTACCGCGTAGGAAAATCTGTAAATAACAACGCGTGCTGCGGTTTGATCAGTGGTGATGGTACCACTTTGTCACTGTATTCCATCCATTATTTCTTTCATTTTACATGCTGTAGAGGCAGTATTTTCTTGTTATTATTATTGCACTTAAAACATTTCAATCTACTTAAGCCAAAGTTATCCGTGTTTCTGTTCGAGTTATAGAAAAGGGATCGTAAACATGTTCATGACAAAACTGCTTTTTTCCCCTACTTTATAATCTTTAAAACATCTGTAATATTGGCAGAATGTCCAGTACATACAATAAAGTAACATGTTTGCAGGTTATTAGCGGAACTCTTGGTGGAACAGGGTTTATTTTAATGAATGAAATTTCTTCTTCGTTGAAGTCGGATTCGTTGCTTTTTCATGCAGGTGAATTGGATATTATAAGGTGTTAACAATAATATATAGACAAAATGTTTAATATATTTCTGTTCATTAATTGTACAGGTCCCAAAAGCTGATGCAACCGTCACTGGAGCCGGCAGCCAATAGAAACCGCGGCGCAACATTAATGTCAGCACTTGGAAAGAATTGAAGAGTTTGGACGGTGTCTCGATGGAAGTCGAGGACTGCAAGTGGCTTCATGGTTCTCCAAGAAAATACCCTGATCCTATGATCCCATCCTCCCAGTGCAACTATCTTCCCATCTCGGCGGATGCGGACGCAAGCGACACCGGGATTGGTGATTTCCCTCGTAGTTACTTCATGAAACGAGTTGTCTTGAAGCTGCCAGATCCTTATGGTTGTATCAATAGAGCATGATATTCCTCTTCTGGATGCAGAATCGAAGTCGAAGCACAGCACCGGTTGATCTTTCTCCACGAGAGTCTTGCAGATCAAACTGTTGTCCGCGATGTCCCACGCTGACATATGCCCACTTTCGTACCCTACCAGCAGTGAAACTCGACTTTCTAAGGTATGTGTGAAACTGTAAAGATTAACTTTATCTACAATAAGTACAATATGGCTGGTGTGTTTTGGATTTTTCCAATAGGTTATACGTACCGCAAGCAAGTTACGATGTCTGATTTTAAAAGACTGTCATCTTTTAAGACACTGTTATCCTTGTCATTATCCAAATATATTATCTTCACAGTTGCATTGCTTAGAGGCAATGCAATCATGAGTTGATCTTGTGATGCAAACACATCGCAAGAACAGAAACCAACGTGATCCGTGTGATAATTCTCTGTAATATAAAATAGTTCTTGTAAATTTAATTGTGTATTTGCTTGGCATTTATTACAGGCGCAAGTTAATAAGTATACTTGTTTCTTTGACTTCATTGCCTTCAAATTTCCATATCCTCAGAATCTGGTCTCTTCCAAAACTGACAAAACCATCATCTTCAAGTACCCCCAACCAGATGATGCCTTTATTTTGATGTGCAATCCACTTCTTTAAAAGTTTCTGTTCCTGAAACGCACGTATGAAATGTTTTATTGGTACCACAGGATGCTAAATTGTATTTATGTTCTTATTTCATTAATAATTATGAACTTTTATGTCCCAAAGAAGGATGCTGCCATCAGAGTTCCCCGACACGAGCGCCCCCTCACGGTGGTTAACGGGAGTTAACGCCGTCACCGTGTTTTTGAGTTGAGAATCATCGCTGTTTCTCACGTCTCGCAGGACAAACTGCGGAGTTAATAACTGCGGCCTAGTGGACATAATTATCAAACCTTGGACCATCAAATATTGATTAGTAACGTAAGGTACAACAGAGCTGGCTGCAAAGCTTTGCATCCGCCATTTCAATTTAATGATTTGAAAATGGGTCCTGTGACGTCATGCAACTCCGTAAGCTGAAGCGCCGTAAATTATGCTGGTATTTGCGCGGGTATTTGTGGTGATTCTGCGACAATCTGACACCAAGCCGTTGTGTCGCGGGGGCTATTTATCGCCGTGAAATTTAGTCTGGCGTCATTTCGGCGGAGTCATTTTGTCCAGCTCCCTTTTGGGGGATGTGAAAGTAGGCTTATTGTTTGTACAAGATGGCGGCCAAGTCGAACGCGCCGATTGATACAAGGACAGAACTCGTTGAACTTGTGAAAAGAAGAGCTGAAATAGCGGTAATTATACTAATTATACTAGAGAAATACATTATTCAGTGTTAATACTGTCTAATGTAACACTGGCTGTTGGTATTATTGCTGTATTTATTGCGCAGTTAACGTTTTTTACCCGTGTTTTTTATGAATGCATCGAGGATCGATGCAGCACTTTTCAATCTGTTTTCTGTTTTTAATCTTGCTGAAGGAAACATTAGCGAACCTGGAAAGACAGATTTATGCCTTTGAGGGCAGTTATCTCGAAGACACCCAACTATACGGAAATATAATCAGAGGATGGGACAGATACTTGACCACGAACAAGTAATTTTATTTTTCCGTTTATATGCTGTGTATATTTAAATATGAGCAGAGAATGAAATTGTTTAATTATGTAATTAGATTCGAGACCTTCAGGAGTACCAACAGCAAAGCTGACAAAAGGAATCGGAAATTTAAAGAGGCTGAGCGACTTTTCTCTAAATCATCCATAACATCAATGGCTGTTAGTGTACAAAATATATTTTGATATTTCAGTTTATAGGGCTGTTGCACTGACGTCACAAAGTGACGTCGCAAGCCGATCGCCGCCATGCTTTCTAAAGACGCACCAAAACGAGTGTGAGAAATCCAGCGTGTTTGAAAATAAAGACGCGTTTTCTGCGTTAACTAACCGTATTTTCGAAATACATCCGGGTGTCTAAACATATTATCTAACTAGTTTTGGTTATGTTCAAGGAGGTTGGTTATGTAACGTCAACTAGTTTTCTGTCCGTCGTAACGGCCGTCCTGGAGTACGTTACGACATAATTGACGGACAGAAAACTAATTAACGTTACATAATCAACCTCCAACCTCCTTGAACATAACCAAAACTAGTTAGATAATGTTTGGACATCCTGCGAGTCTTTTAAGTTCCCGGATGTACGAATTTCGAAAATACAGTTAGTTAACGCAGAAAACGCGTCTTTATTTTCAAACACGCTGGATTTCTCACACTCGTTTTGGTGCGTCTTCAGAAAATATGGCGGCGATCGGCTTGTGACTGGCATCGTGACGTCACTTGCAACAGCCCTATTGGTAGCTATGATGTTTGATGATGTTCGTTTTAATGTTATTAGGCTGTCAGTGGAATTGTGGATCAAACTCAAGACAAAGGTGAAACTTTGTTTGTCATGTATTTGAAAACTTTGAGATGGTGACTGAAACAATGTAATCTATATTTAGCAGAAAGGAACAGCGAATCTGAATCGCAGACTGGAAACAGTGGCAGCGAAGACAACAGCAACAGCAGCATAACTCCTTCAGCTACCATTGGAGGACCCGTGACAAACAGCGGACCCATCATGAGCCTTGGTCTCAACAACCAAACCTCAGCTTCATCCGCTGTGGTCACTGTTAATGGCAACAACCCTTCACCAACCAACAGCCACAAAGACAGTCTGAGCAAAGTGTCTAAAAATTCACACCGCATCAAGAAAAGCAACAAGAAATCCCGGCATCGGTAAGAGTGCGCATGCCACCCATTGAACAACATACATCACAAACCAGATTACACCATTTCATTGTTACACATTATATTATTATAAATCTGGTGCATTTAGCTTTCATTCTTCCTCGGACTTTAGAATTAACATCATGCTGTTTAACGTACGTATATGGATTCAGTGTTATTTAATTGAGAACGGGTTTGAAGTTAATACATACAACAGAAACAATGTGAATTATCCTTCTCCTTTCGGACTTATAAAACAACATTGTGGACGCATTTTTGGTTTTATTAAAGCAGAGCATTGTTCAAGATGAAAGTTTTATCAAATGAAACTCAAAACAATGAAATTTAGGAAAATACATGCGCGGTATATAACAATAAGTACAAATGGTTTTCTGTTCCCGGGAGCCAATGCTGGAACTGATTCAGTGCTGTTCCTCCTGTTCCAATGCTGCACGTGTCTGCACTTGGATTAATCTCTTTTCTAAAGAAATATTAGGAAATGGTGAAGCCAGCATGTGGAAATGGGCAAAGTGAGACATCGTGACATGGATTAATATCTTACGAGGTATAACACTTTGTTCCTGTTTATCCGATTGAAGCCAAGCTGCAAAATAAAATGCCACTGGAAGTAGAAGTACAGCAGTGGTCACCGCAAACAGGTACGTCACGGAGTTCTTGCGATGCACGCACAAGTATGTTTTACTCCATAGAGTCCTTGACATGTTCATCTGAAAAGTCAATTCATCCATCACCAGGGTTTCACAAAATATGCAGTGAAGTAAAAGAAGTTCACCAAATCTACAAGATCCATGCAAAGTGAATCTCCCCGGCCGTAAATGTTATTGTAGAACGAGTTCAACTTTGCGTACTGTTTCGTACAGTTTTTGCACACCGTGGACTCGGCGCAGGAATCTGGTGGACAGTTGGCAGTGACCTTGATTATAACAAGGATCAAAAGAAACATGTAAGTTAATTAAGATTGGAAATTTTAGTTTTAAGGTATAGCTATTAGATTTTACATTTTTACTGTTAAGACTCATGCATTCCAGGGTTTCGTTGATGTACAGGTTGAAGGTTTTTGCATCTGTTGATATGTGGTAGCCTGCGGTTGCGTTCTCAGGGTCCTGGTTGAAGCAATCTGTATGTTTAAGTATATGCGTTAGAACAAAGAACTTTGGGAAGTTCAGAAATTATTTATTCCAAATGTGATGGTCCATGATAGTTCGTGAAGGTCCTTGATGGTTTGTGGTGGCCAGTGATGGTGGTATGTGGTGGTTTGTAATGACAGACCATCAGGAACCATCACATTTGGTGTTTTAGATCTATAATGTGATTTAATTCTTTAAGGTGGAACATCAAGCCGGTTTTAGGGACGATACGTGCAAAAAGGGGGCGCCCTGGCGGTGACTGCACATTACTGGATGCATCATTGTTGTCAACTTTGAAAATCTGCAATAAATGTATGTCTGACGTCAGAGTTAAGATATAAATTGAGCAAGGCAGACATGATTCCGTACTATAATTTGGTTGCAGGTTCGTTTTTGGGCGAGCTTTAGATTTTAGCAAAATATTCTGAAATATGCGCAGGATATTCTGGTTCGATTACATTTGGGAAATCATGTAAAATCAGGTGTTGCAGTCACAGAGCTCAGATTTTTCATGCTGGTTTAGTGGTGGGATATGCATCTATCGTGATCAT
>JAQFZQ010000792.1:0-26582 GCA_034696005.1 Glomeris marginata
AAAGCGAGTGAAGAGAATAAACTGGATGAACACACAGCATCGCGCTATAGGACATTGATCGGAAGTCTTATGTACCTTGGTGACCGCTCTATATGGAGCAAAACTATATCAGCCATTTTCGTTTGACAACTTGTTTTCCATACTAAAAAAGGATGTTTGGATAACACTAATACTAGTCATTGTAACATGCAACTTGTGTTGTTATTTAGCTTATGATAATAGTCCATCTCTAAGACATAATCCCTGAGTCAAGAATAACAGCTTCGGAAAATTCTTGGAGAATCCTGTTTTCGGACAGCTTAAAACATTTTCAAAGTAGATCTAATACATTTTTCAAAGTAACAACATGTGTGTTGACCTTACTAAAAATAAGTTGCATGCATATTTTCGGTGGAATGGCAGCAATATACATTCCGATGTTTACTTTTCAATTTGGAACACATATGACCTTGAAGGCGAAGTTCAAGGACACAATTGGTAGCACATTTGAAACACCCCCATGGTACATGCTAAGCTAAGTGAAAACGGTTTCCGGATATCTCTCAGTGATACGAAGTTATTCCAAAGTGCACGGGACTTGTGGTTCACCATGTATATATTTAGGAATAGAAATTGCTCGAAACTGGATTAGCTAGGAACTGGAATTGGCTGTAAATTGCATTACCAATGAACAGTCTGTTCATCTGCATGGATTCCTTTAAGGCTTATATGGTGACACTTGTTATTATAATCTGGAAATAAGATAACTCAGGGGTCCGGAAATAACTCACACTAGTTTCACACTAGCCTTCTGAGCAGTCTGGACAAAGCTGCCTTTGTTTGAATAACACTTTATGACTATCATGCAAACTCCTCGATTGATTTATGAAGATGTTTTCTACAGAGTCATTTATACAAACTTCCTCCAAGAGACGCGACAAGTGACTGCTGTGACCTCCGATAAACTAAACCACTAAAAGTAAGACTTTGTAATCCCAAAATCAGTGACCCAACTATGAAATCGATATACTCTGTATATTTATAATAACCATTTCAATCCAGTGCTTGCGTCAACCAGACAGCAAGAAATTTCAGAGTTGCAAGTTCCGCATTTAAGATGCGGATTATTTCCACAATTTTGCTTATAAGTTTTCTCACAAGAAGTCTAGATAGCCGAGTATACAGCCGCTGCTCACTAGCAAGTGAACTATACTATGTTCATGGTATTCCACGTGAAGATATCCCAGTCTGTGAGTGTGAACATAACTCAAAATGCATGTCTAAATCTCGAGGCTGAATCTAACCTCATATGAAATTTAATTTTAACATTAAAAGTTGTTGCATGAGAAGTGAATGTGTTTCAATGTATTCAATGTATAATTCTAATTAGTGAAAATTTGATTGGTTAAATTACGATGCAGGGTTGTGCCATATTCATCATAACACAGCATACAACACATCGTACAACAAATCGATCGGGTCTTGGGACAGATCGGGCAGTCGATATTTGGGAATATTGCATGTAATTGGATTTGGCCACACAAAATCTACATACTACGTATGATTTCAATATTAAGATACAAACATCACCTCTACATTACAGTTAAGCAGCAAAGTAAATTGCTATGATGACCCAAGAAACGATTATGGCGAAAATCTGTGCAGAATGCCATGTTCAGGTTTGTATTATGAACTGGAAAATTAATAACATTCTCATCAAAAGCAGTACATATCCATTTCACGTGCAGCGTTTATCGATGACAACATCCAAGATGATGTCAGATGCCTGATCCGAGTTATAAAACATAGATTTATGGACTTCATGTGAGCAGAAATACTTTACCTTAGGTGGTTTTATACCAGGTGAACGAAAAGTCTATCATTTTTGTAAATATCTGCTAGATGGCGAGAGGTAGCTTTGTAAAAGTTGAGTAAGTGGCATGGAGGAAATCCAAAAATCATACCGCAGTTTGGCGCATTTGTAAACCGTTGAGAAATTTTGGAAATGAAGCGTGATCCGCGCTGCAATGAAACGACACCTTGTTTATTAAGGGTTGTAAGAAGTGGACAGCTTAGCATGTATGAAAATAAACAAGAAAAATGTAGCAGCAACCTGTCCTAGGTATAAACCTTAGTAAACGAGGTGTTACTTCACTAAGGCGCACAACATTCATATTAGCGCCCCACATTTCAAATTTCACATTTCAATTTTCACAATTTAAGCTAGGTACCTCTCACCATTTTGCAGATATTAAAAAACTGATACACTTTTTGTTCACCCGGTATACTGCAAAACCTCAATTAATAAGATTAATGCCTCTGTGAGACCCTTGTCTCGGTTCTTGGAAATGCCTAATCATACACATAATCTAGTGATGATTCGAATGTCTTACTATTCGAGGTTTTGGAGGAGTACAACCCTTGGCCAAAAGTAAGATACCAGACGAATATCACGAAAGAAGTGATTTTAAAAGTCTGAAAAGCAAACACAAGCTTGAGGGATACTGATGCTACAAAATAATTAAAACGGTATCCCACAAGGTTGTTTGCATTTTTTAGACACGAAATCACATCTTCCAGAATTTCATTTTCTGGTATCATAATTTCGGCTAGAAATTGTATAACAGTATAATTACTTACAATAATGTAGCGTTATGTATTCTAGAAAAGTTTACCGTGATGAGAAAACGAAATGCCATAAAAACAAACTGAAATGGTACCTAGATGGATGCCATATTTAAAAGCTCATCCCAATGCACTGTATGTATTTTGAAACTAAGCAATAGAATAAATAACTTTTGTCAATCCCATGTATTTTGAATACTCCATATCTGATAGGAAGTTGGATTGTCCCAATTCAATGTGGATTACTTATTTTGGAGGCGAGATGCGCGAGTGGTTCACTACCAAAAATTGAACAGGGGGTAGCTGCATACGCTGCTTTCACTGCACAGCCAATACGAAATCCTATTTCACATCATTACCAAAAGATGGCGCCACTGCTGAAGCGGCACAAGGCAATAGAAGTCTAATGCCCGTCATCCACTTCGCGCTATTGGAAAGTGATTTGCAGGTGGCGCCACCTAGAGGCACCACTTTCTTTGGCGATTTCGCACAGTCACCATACACTGGGTGGTGCTATTTACGCGCGATCAAACACGTGTGGTGGCATTCAGAGGTGATCACATGATTTGACCTCTGCTCTGCCATTGGTTGCTATTCTTTCGCCTTGCAAAAAACTTTACTAGCCGACGAATGCACGCCATTCGCTTGCGCAAGTTGGTGCCAGCGAGGTGAAGCGAATGTGACGTCACTCAGCGCATGTGCCGTGCAACCGGGTCAAAAATCGCTCACAAATAGCGCGAAGTGGATGACGGGCATAAGGCATAGACACGGACCCCTAGCGCTCCTAGTGGCCTCGCGTGCTACTGTGCCATCATCTCATGCTATTGGCTGTTTCTTATTGGGCGTGGTTTCATATTCCCCAAACTTCCAATCAAAATGAGCACAGCAATAGTAGCACGCGAGGCCACTAGGAGCGCTGGGGTGTCCGTGTCCATGCCTTAGACTTCTATTGCCTTGTGCGGTGTAATTGGAAATGTTGGCATGTGTGCGGATCTTCTTGCTGCGCAACTTGCCACACACATTACCGACATTACTAATCACACAAATAGTGATGAATTTATAATGACGAATAGTGTGTGACAAACTGACGTGAATAGGCGCACCTGGGACGAATTTTATGTGACCAAATGCATGTGACGATTTGAAGGGTGCGACTGTTTGGCTGTGACGAAAACATACGTGACGACTAGATTTGTGACAAAATGATTTGCTACCGCTGGATGGCCAGGTGCACGGGCCAGGCGTGCATAGTCGATGCAAAATAGTCAGGTAAAATCCGGATAACTTCGACCACGGTCGGCCGTCATAGCTGGCCCATAGGGTGAGGGATACAGTCAAACAAATAGTTCATATCATTGCGAGCGGCAGTGATCGACACAAGCCAAAATATTCAAATCCAACAGAAAACTAACTTCAGAATACTTCCAAATAACCAATTTTTACAGCAGTAATAACCGACATCAATAAATTGAAAAAAACATTTGAAGTACTGGTGTTACAAAGCACAGTATGGAAACCTTAATCTGCTCATATTAACATATTATATGGACATCATATGAACCGATTCCAAAATATACATTATTTTTAACCCCAAATATTATTGAAGACATATGGTTTATTATTGTGACACACATCATTTTATATAGCTCATTGCTGCAACTCAAAATAATGCGGTTTGAGGTCATTTCTCTTAGCTTTGGAGCGCCATTACAATGGCGCTTTACCCAACACAGTTGAACGCACTAAAACGCAGTTGCAATCAAGGTTAGTTTTAGTGCATACCGCACAAGCTATCTCCCCCATGTTAGAAAAGTGAAGCTAGATATTGATTGCTGGTAGCCAATGCATATGGCGGGGTTGTTTGCTGCGCTCGATCGGATTTCTGGACAATATCTGGACAATTACGGGGTTTTACCATCACTTTCAGCGATTTTGGGATTTTTAACGTAGAATACGTTTTTACATTCAGGTAATAGGGGTACCTAGAGCAAATTTTCCGTGTGACGTCATCACTTGCTGGAGGCTGCCATCTTGCCTTTTTGTGGTGGCCACCGGTGGCCACCATCTTACATTTTGTGTTAGCTGCCATCTTGTAGTTACATGTGCAGCTACATTTGTAGTAACATTCTTGGCAACATTTGTAGTTACATTTGTAGTTATATTTTTGTGGTAGCCGCCATCTTGCCGTTTGTGATGGCGCTTTGTCTACAGTCGTTTCAGCAGACGAGTTCACTTCACGTATTCTACGTTGTGAGGGTGTACCACCGGTACAAATCATTTGTTTTTTTGGCTCTATGTAGGGTAAGACATCAATACAGGAGACTTGTTTTAGGTTGGAATAGCAGACGACATTTACAGCTCAAGCACGAAAAACTGGCTTCACTTTTTCCCCATTTTGCGGACTCCTAGCATTGGGCAGTTGTTAACAGCGAACATATGATGGCGCTCTATCTAACAGATTTCGATACTAATATAGGTGGAAAGTTTGAATTCCACTTCAGATTAATGAAATATAACAACGGAATCGAGTTAGTAACACTAGCAAAAATGATGAAGATTTCAGTACAAATGGTACAAATAAAAGTTTTGTGAACGAAATTCACAAATAATGTGCAATATGATTTAATTTTTAACTCAATTTCATTCAATTGACAATTAAAATAATTTATTCTGCTAATATTCTGCTAATAATATAAAAGACTAAAGTTTATTCTGAATACGGCGTGGTTACTGAATGCAACGCAACATTCTTGCACGAAATACCTTGCAATGCAACATTACGTCACATAGCTGGGTTAATCCTACGAGCAGGTAACAATATATTGCACGAGAAACGATCTCGTGCAACATTCTTGCGCCAGACACACACGACACGCTAATTTTCCCTTAAAATTTCAAAATCAGCAACCCTTTCCTCAATTTCCGCACAATGCTTGAATACTTGTCGAAGATCTAAGCTTCATTTTCATTTAGTCTTTTCATTGACATGAAGAAATTACACCTGAGATATCGAATTTTCGAAGAATCTGCGTAAATTAGCGATTGTAGGTAATACTGTTGCGCGAAATGTTTTATCGTGCAACTTTACGGCGCAATACTACATATTGCCTGCGAGTCACGTGACTAACTATTGCGCAGGAATCGATACCTTGCAAGTTTCTTGCGCGAAAACGATTACGATTCTCGCTCGCTAATTTCAGTAATCTGCATTTAATCCATTACAATTGCTGGTTAAAAACGATAAAATACAAATGTCAGACACTTACCAGAAACAGTAGGAGTGTGGAGACGACAGTTTTCGGCATTTTTCATTCAAAATTATCCGTCATTTTTCGACCATCGAAGCACTTCCTCTTTACGTAGCGATTACGTCGAATGGCGATCACGTACCGATTGGCGTTCGATACGTACCGGTATTACGGTGACTTCATATAAAGCTACATTACAGCTCTGACAATTGACCACTGGACGATTCGGCTCCATATTGACAAACGAATTTAAAAAACATATAAACTTACTAAAAACAGTTCTAAATCTGCAGTGATATCCACAGGATTAACTTTATTTCATTGGTTTTAATCAAATGAAGTTATTAAGTTAATTTGTGTTGGTAAAAAATTTCAAATCAAGATGGTGCCCAAACGTCACGTGGTGAATTGTCTTGGCACCCTTAATAAACGTCACAAACATTTCAGAATCCGATTCATTTGTTATAAATAATTCATTTTGATTAGGTTTTGCAGAAAATGTTTCAGAAAACACAATATATAACATTTTAATTCATTATTTATATCCCAATTTGTTATTAAAATAATATGACTTATTAGGATTCCACTCGAATCCCATTTGAATCCCAAATAATTTCAGATAAAATTCTTGGCATTTTTTCACATTAAATTAAACCATTAACTATGTCTTAACATAAAATGATAAAATCCCAAATATTTTAATCCACAATTTTGAATCCCAATAATTTTAGTTTGAATTTATTACGATTCGTCAGGGTTCAATTTACAGTTTAACCTGAACAATAAACTAATATATTGTTTAGGCACTACATTTACCCGGTACCAATTGATTTTCCAATACCCAGAACCGTCCCAAATGGACAGTCATCATGATTGATTTCCGTGCGTCAAGAATGTAGATTCGAGGTGGAGCTGCAAGTCATACAGCATCAGGTGAGTCACGCATGTGCAGCTCACGTAACCTCATGAGACATGTCCCAAAAATCATTCCTTATTAAATGGACCAACATCATGATGATGCTACCTAATTGAAGACACCGTATATGCACAAGGGACACGTGACACTTACTGAAAAACCAATCAATGCTAACGGACGCGATACCCATCTTTCGCGCGTTCACCTGGGGACCCCACAATATTCCCTTCTCGCACTCTAGCATTTTATCCCTGCTGTCCCATAGACAGCCCAAGCTCAAGTATCAGGACTCTAATGCATACAAGTCTTAGTGAAAGACTGTCTAATTTGTCCAATTGAAACAAAGCATTGCGATGGCAGGAGAAAAGATTTTGACATGTTATCGTCAAATCTTCCAGAAAGCCTAAAGATGGTGACAAACAGAAATGTGGTTCACACATTCAAAGGACATGGAAGGTCTGAGAACTCGTACACAGATGATCCTATAAAAGGATCGATGCAAGCATCAGTCATTGCTTTGTGTTACTTGATACTCTCAGGTGGTACTGATGTACACCTAAAGTACCTTAAAGTTCTGTGTATAGTGTGCACCCGTGTATAACGTGCACCCATGTATAACGTACACCAGTGTATAACGCGCACCCTCATTTTTGGCAAGAAACTGACATTTTCCATTAGATAACGTGCACCCCATGTATAACGCACATGTAGCGTTTGGGCATCACATGGAGCGGCTGAGCGCCCATAACGCTGGTACTGGTTCCGAGTGTACCGACAGCTTTCAAAATGGATACAAAGACACATCGATGGTCGTATTCTGCTGCGACAAAGCTAGAAATCATGGCATATTCTGAATAATTTGTTAGATTCATACGAACCTGCACTTTTTGAAATAAATTATGATTTTCTATTAGATACCGCGTGCGTTATACACGGAACTTTACGGTACACCTTCTTCATGTGTGTTACTTGATGTACACCTTCTTAATGTCAACTTAGTGAAGACCAACTAATGTAGACTTGCGATTGACAACGCGAGTCCAACACCTCTTATGAAAGTCACGCTGTTCACGTCCAAGAGTGTCCATCTATTCTTTTCTGTCGGTGTATAACAAGGTGTAGAACAAAGGTAACACTTATGTCCAAACACGAGAGACTTACAGCTAACAAGGTGTACATGGACCTATCTATATCTTCTCATTTCACGTGGCAGATAATAAAATCTTTATTTTGCCATTGCCCTCCCTATTAAAAAAAAGGATAAAAAAAAGAAAAAAAAAACACAGGAGGATTATTCATTACAAGTAAACTACCATGGCTAATATTATGGAGAGTCCTTGTTGACAGCTCCAACTTGGCAACGGAATCAAGATCCAACTGGAGTAACATGACATTTATTGTTTAGTCTAGTCCTGGGAATAAATATATCACATTGCATTGCAGTAGCCGAATTAAATGTACAACTAACTCAACCACTTAATTGCACAAATTAGATATCAAGCTATCTTCGGCCCTTCCTTGACCTCATCGCGTGTCACGGACTTTGGTTTGCATGTCTCCATCCAGTAGCTTATCGAACTGTACATTCACACTTAACCACCCAATAAACTGTTAGTAACATCAAGTTACAAGCAGTTGCCCTCGAAATGTCTCAATTCACATTGAACTCATCAGGCAAACTTTGTAGTTTGTCGACAATGTTGAAGCCCTTTTCCGCGTCGTGTTGACTAGTAAATGATGCCATGCTAACTTCTTTCCTAACCTTCAGTCGTTAACTTCTTAACGACAACATACAATAACAGAAAACATCTCCAATAACTTATTTTGAATAACAGATGAGTATACGCCGACAAGTTTTCGGTCATGAGCTTAACGTATGGAATAAGTCAGTTGGATGACACCGGGCCTCGAACATTATAAAACAATGAATTTGCTGCTACAAAGGGAAGTTCCACTAAATGTTCAATATTAAAATAAATTTGTGAGGAAAATATTTACGTGGACTTCATGACCATTGTCATGAACACGCGTCAAAAATTGAATTTTGTCGCGATGAAAATCAGTGTCCTAGTGTGGAATAAACCAAAAACTCCTACAACATAGGTTCCATTCAGATGATAGATGCCTTGCAAAGTGAGTTCAACAATATTGCAATGCTTTTCAACATGTTCACCAGTGTGCGGACAGTTCACGCAGCACTCGCAACGCGATCGCAAGAAATTCATTTCTGAATACTATCACGGAGTTAATTGCAGATTTGCATTCAATAAATGAAGTAAATAAAGTGCAGCTTTGTAGAATGTTGCACCTACTTTTTGGTAGTTTTGAGAAAACAGGGAAGAAGTTATGCGTATTGATGCTGTCAATACGTGCGATCCAGAACATGGCTGCCGGATTCTTGCGCATGCGAGCAACTCAACAAACATTTGCTAGCTATCATGGGGTATTAATCTCCTTGTAAATTAATAGTAAAGTGAAACCTGTTAATTTTGGAATGTCAATGGACCGGAACAACTTTCCACCATAAACAGGTTATTCCGGCATTGAGAGTTCCTAATAAGGTGTCAATTCCGGCACGTAGTACTCTTGTTAAAGGTGAACTGACAAGGTTTTGTAACATACTCTGGAACGTATGCAATTCTATAGAATTGATGACAATAAAACGATTGGCGCAAACAAAACTTTTTTAAAAAATTGTTACAAAAAGTTACGAGTAGTTAAAGAGGGTGTCATGAAAGGATGGTGTCACCGCGCTGGTGTCACAGTGTCCAATGCAGAGCTTATCAATGGCGCTCCAGTGTACGTATCTCACAATGTACTACTCCATACACTCCACAGATATGAAACTAAATAGTTCATATCTGCGGCAATAATGCTTCAAATGGCCTCAAATTTTCAGACAATGTTCCTAAATTAGTGGTAATCGAATGCTAGTTTTTCAGGATATGTTACAAAACCTTGTCAATTCACCTTTAATGTCTAACTAGAGACTGATATACCTACTATCATACTTCACGCCAACGGCTTCCCAACCCTCGTTTGATCATTCCAAAAATTAAGTTAGTCGTATCTGCATGTAATAAATGTTTGAATGTGTTCAAATCTTTTTGGGTTACCTTGTAGATCGACTATTTTTGTTCCTAGTCACAAAAGCAATTAGGTATAATAATGTCGGTGTATTTTCACAAATATAGGATATCGCGTACGTGTCAATCGTGTCGCGATGTTCGAATAAAAGAAAAACATTTGTCCATCAAATGAAAAAAAAAATGCAATTTCAATCCATTATTTTGCCAAACAGGTTCTTACAAATGTGAGTAAGCTCCGTGGATTGTATCCTTTTCCGTTGATTTTTTAAACCACAGGCATAAGCATACAGTAATCGCGTACTGCTGAACACTGGGAAAAATCCATGGATCGGATTAAACCTGCTGCAATTACAATTACAATAGGAAGAATATGACTGTAATTAGTGATAGATTGCACGTGGAAGAAGAATGAACGACATATCAGAGAGGTTATGATGTCCGCAATGGTCAGTTTGCATGCGTGTTCTGTCGGATGAGAAATTCATGCCCATCGATCGATCACGGTATAACAATCGATCACTCTTAACATTAATGTGGGATTTTTTTGTTGTTGTTTGGTAGTAGTAGTAATAGTAGTAGGCTAGTGAACTGAGGAGAATGATGGTCCTCCTTATTTTGTTAATAATTTCTCACGAAGCTCATCACATCATCGATCATAACACGGCCATCATCATAATCACGAGTTCCAAATAGTTCTCACTGCGCCATTTTTTTTCTTGTTTTTTTGTTTTTTTCTTCTGTTCCTTTCTCATTCAGTTATAGGTATCACAGCTTGTAGGAATTCTTTTGGGACTTAATTATTATTCCCTTAACGATTTGGCCCGCCCAACACATAAACGGACACACGAATAATTCCGCGACAACGAGGCATTTAGTTTAGCTTTTTTCCTTTCGGTAACTCTTTCACGGCCATTAATTAATTAATCAGGTGGATGTGATTGATCTTTTTTTTTGTAAGCATTAACTCTATTTTGCTGGTTTTACTTTATTATCCACCTGGGGTATTAGTTATTTAATAGCGGTTGCACGCTAGGGTTAATCCAAGAGTGCTGGCAATGGAAACCACCCAGTGATTGGCACGCATCTCCTAAGTCAAAATTTGGAAATTAATTAGGGATTTTCTGAATTAATGGTATCTTGAATAATGAAGGATAATAAATAATATAGAAAAGCAGCGGCGATGCGTTACGGGTACTGGTTGATTCCGATAACGAACGAGACTCGGGCATACTAAATAGACGGTGCGGTAAGAAAAGTATGATGGGTACCCCTGGGTGGTTCCTAATCTACAACAAAATCAGTATGATTCTAATTAAGGTTGTTTGTTCTCAACTTAAAACTTAGCGATGTTATTTCGCATTTTGGAAAACCGAAAACAGACGTTTGGCACTTGGGGCTTTACTGCGCGTCTCACCTCCTGATTTACCATTCGCAAACCACTGGTTACTGCATATAACAATTTATGTAGGGTAAGGCTAACAACTTTAGTAATGGCAAACAATGAAAATTGAAGAGACTTGTCGATACGAGTGCGATCAATATTTTATTCTGAATTAATTTAAATAGTTAATTTTCTTACCAAATTTTTAAAATTATTTTTGGATATTGTTTTATCTTTACAAAATCATTTCAGATTTTTCATTATTATTTTGCCATCTCTTTTGAAAAGAAATATGTAAAGATTTTATCGTGCAGGGTACGCACGCAAAAGTGGTGTGCGACCTACATTTTATCCTCATTTCATCTAAACAGTTAATTAAACTTACCAATGTGTAAAATCAATTGTGGATATGGTTTTATCATTAAAAAATCAATTCAGATTTCTCAATATTGTTCTGTCAACTTTTTTAAAAAGAAAATAGGGAAATATTTTATCGCAAATGTTGCGGGGGAAGAGTGTTGCGCTAAAGCGGTGTGCAAAAGGTGTAACTGGTGGATAGGAAGTTAAGTGTTTAAGTAGTATTTAAGGATAAAACTGTTTTGATATTGTTCATTATTAATTTATCTTTTTGAAAAAATAGGAAAATGTTTTTCGCGCGCAAAGGATGCACGCAAAATTGCTGTGCTAAAGTACTCAACAGGGGTTCCTTAAAGAAAAGGTGTAACTGGTGGATATTATATGGATTGTTTAAGTATAAGACTGTGTTAATATTGTTCATTATTATTTTGGCAAAATATTGAGAAAAAAAAATAGGGAAATATTTTTGAGTCACACGAAGGTTTCACGCGAAAGTGTTGCGCGACAGTGTACAAAAGTGTGCCTTAAAGGAAATATGAAACTTGTGGATAATAGGTGGAGTGTTTAAGTATAAGACTGTGTTAATATTGTTCATTATTATTTTGTCACCTTTAAAAAAAATAGGAAAATTATTATTCACGCGACAGCTTCACGTGTAAGTGTTGCGCGACAATGCACAAAATTGTGCCTTAAAGGAAATGTGTAATTAGTGGATAGTAGGTAGAGTGTTTAAGTATAAGACTGTGTTAATTTTGTGGAATTATTATTTTGTCATCTTTTTGAGAGAAAAAAATAGGAAAATGATTTTTTGCGCCAAGTGTTCACCAGAAAGTGCTGTGCGGCAATGTACAAAAGGTGTTCCCTAAAGGAAATATGTAACTGGTGGATAGGATACTGCATGAGGAGGCGACAGTGGGGCAATAGTGGGGGAAAGGTGCTGTTGCTAAGAGGATCTGCTGCAGTATATAAGGTGGACGTGGTTTGCGAACGGCCCCGGGCAGGCGAACGGAAACAAGAGTGTTGCGTGTGTTGGTTATCATGTCAGCGATTGGTTTCGTTTGACGCCCCAAGGCATTCACAATGGCGCCCGACTGGCACCATTGCTCGGCCGCATAACGATAAGCGGCGGCGCCAACAGCATCGATCCCATCCTGGCCCTTGGACTCCGCTAGCGCCCAGCTCCCAGCTCCCAACACTCTTTTCTCTCTTTTCTGTCTACTACAACACGGCGCATGCGCCAAATACCACAATTCCACTCGCGTGTCTACGTGCCAAACTGTTCATTGGCGACCTCCTCCTCCTCCTCCTCCTCCTCCTCCTCCTACCCCTACCTACACAACCCCACCCGCAATCGACGCCCAATCACAAATGTTCACGCTCCGACCGGCATGTAGACGCTGTTCTTTGCGCTAAGATCATCATTCGGCTTGGTTTCGTGTTCATACCAGTCTCGTATCCCAGGCGCTTGCGTAGTCATTTCTCCCAATCCCCTCTTCTCACTCTCGCGGGTCTCACCCTCTCGGTGTTCACTTATGTAAGGGGAAGGGTTAGGTGTCCTTCCCGGTTTCCCAGCCCCTTTACGAACAACCGCACCTGTCTACCACCATGCCTGGTAGGAGTCCGTAGATGATGTTCAATTCCTGGTCGAAGTAGAGCATCGAGATAGGGGACATCCTTCGCGGCGCGCAGCACGGGCCGGCGGATCCGGAAGGATTCGCTTGCTGGACAAGGTGTGTGTGGGGGTACTTCTGAAGGTAGACGAAGGGGCATTCCCCGGAACAGTAGTTGGCTTCGTATTTTTTCGGAGCTATGATCCAGTCCCAACCGAACTCCTCGAAGTCTACCGTCAGAGGGTAGCGGCAGCATCGGACCTCTTTCGTGTTCTCCTCGCAGTTCAGACCGGTCATTCGGCGTGTCCGGCGTTTGCTTTCGTCCGTCATCACCACCTCCATGAACGGGAACTGATTTGGAGAGATAAAAATGAACGTTAGACCTTCAAATTGGGCCATTCGGAGCATTAATAATTAAACAATGGGAGGAATTTAAACTTTAGATTTTATGACTCATCGGAAAAATATTGAAGGGAACATTTGGCTTTGCTGGGGTATTGCTCTTGGGGAAACAAGGAAACGGTAGTGATATCTGACCTTGAGGTGAAACAAGTGAGGTTTTACTTTGACCTTGAATGCCCATGACTCATGGAAAATATAAATGAAGCATTCAGGACATTTGACCTATTAATAAACCAACACCTGGACAAATAATAAATAGGACACACTGGTAATACTTGACCTTGAACGTTTATGAATCGTGGGAATCACAGTGAAACACAATGGCAACATTTGACCTTGAGATATAATCTCACAGAAAAATAATGGGGTACAATGAGCATATTTGACCTTGACATAATTATAAAACCACTGAAAATAAAAGGGAAGAGGGGATATTTGACCTTGAGGGCTTATGACTCGTGGGAAGGACAGTAGATAAAACTGCAATAAGGGTTCTCTAATGGGTTGGATTCAACGATCAATACTTCGTTACGCACCGTGGCCAACTCATCGATACATACCAGCGTGCTGTTGGCTTCAGCGGCATTCGTATTGGTGACGATAAGCTGGTGTCCATCTTTGTCGAAGGCTTGAACCACAATTCCGAAATTGGCAAGTGGGTTTCGGAACCACTCGGACACCAGTTTGCGGGCATCTATCGTGATCCAACTACCTCCGCGTGACTTGGCTTCGACTTTCGTCGAATAGACATGCGAATGCACCGGCGGACTGTGATCGGACCGGATCACCTTGTAGACATGTAACAGAGGTGACATGTAGGGCCCTGTAGATTCTTCACCCTCATCAGCTACCTTGGAAGGACTTAGGTAGAGCCAGAGGTGAGCTTCGAGAACCTTGTTCTTCATAACACCTTCCGAGAACTTGAAGTACTGCACCTCGCTTGTCGCCGAGATGTTCCAGCCTGGCGGTGCTGGAAAAAAATGGGAACAAAATTATAAAAACTGCTATATAAGAAACTAAGACAGTATATTTTTTCTTATCTAGACCTAGACAAGTTCAAATTTATATTTAGAAGTAGGCATTTCATCAGTTGTGGTGGTACTAGTGCGCGGACTTTAGTCACAACCATGAACTGAATGAACACTGAAAATATGTGAAAGAGAATCCCAATTAAGACCAATGTTATTGGCTTGTTTATAATAACATTGTGTATTAAAAAGAACTTTGCTGTGCCTTGCGAAATACACTCTTAGTACACAACATGTTGACGGCTTCTGTTGTAATGGTAAAATGATAGGTTTGCAGATTAGCCTGAAATTGTAGATATATATAGTAACAAGGTTAATATAACATATAGCGAAAACAGAATGTCATTTGTAAATGGTAAACAAAAGTTATGAGCATTTTAAGTTTTCATAAAGTACCGCGCAGGGAGCTTACTTTTCTAAAAAATTGGTCATCTTCAAATGCTCATAACTTTTTTTCACTAATTTTTAAAAATATCCTGTTTGTACTAATATCTTTATTGGTGCTATTTCTATACATATTGAAAGTTTCAGTGTTAGTTTCTAAAATCTTGCAAAGTTACGAAGCCGTTGGATGATAGTTTAAGTCACTGACATGGCGTACCGCTAAGCGACACCTGTTGGCTCAAAATGCATGAAATTTTTAATATAGTTCCCCTTAAATATTAACTTGATCTGACAGTTAGTTTTATGTACATATATTTCAATAGTAAAGGACATTTGTGTTATCAGTTATCGATAAGCTATTTCGGTCTTCCGATCTGACATTTGCCCGCAATCAATGATTTCTAAAAATAGCAAGAGTACTCATAAATAAACATTTAAATGTTAGAAAAACTGTTCATTGCGAATGTATTTGTACATTTTATATGGCAGGAAAATACCAGTTTACTGAATAATGCATTGCCGCGAACAAAACGTCGATCGGATTCGTAAATCGTTCGACCAATGAAAATATCGCATAATAAAATCCATGGTGAAAATATATTGAGAAATGGCAATAATAGATAAGTAGCATAGTATTTCACACCAATATCCACAATAATTTGAGCAAACCATTTTTGAAGTATGGGACATAGTTCACGATGACTGCGCGACGACGCGAATAAAGTCACGTTTTCACGCAAAGTTTGAAGAGATACTGTCTAATTAAAATTGGATCAAATCACTGACATATCTCTTTTTTAACTGTGTCAAAGAAATTTCCAGTAGAGTAGAACTTCCACAGAAATGGAATATTCAATGGAAGCAACTTGAAATAAAAAAAAAATTTGTACGTTAGAGGCCATTTACTTTCTAAAAACAGCTCATTCATTCAAACGGTAGCATGAAATGTTAAATAATTTTAAAAACAGATCAAGGAAAGTGTAATCTATGTATCTGTTTCTCTGATAGGCATTTATGGCTTCCACGTGGCCTAAAATAAATTCCAACAAAACGATGTTTGCTGTAATCCGATAACTATACGCGTGCTTCAAATTAATTTATCAAATAAACTGAACTGATATCTTCCTCTATGTAACACACTGTAACATGAATTTTTTCAGTATGTTTTGTGCAATATTAAAGAAAATATATATGTCCGAAGATGAAAAATCACCTGAATTTCGCAAAGCTTGCCATTTTTCCCAGCAGACATTGCTGAAAATTACGAGAAATTGATACGACCAAAATAAAGTTATAAAGTGCATCTAAATGATCCAGTTTATTTCCTGAATTTAATAACATTCACTTATTTTTAAGAATTTCTTTAAAAACCAATAAATTAATAACAGCGCTTCCATATCGGCGGATCGCGAACGAATGATCCGCGGGATTAAAACCGAACACCAAAATATATTCATTCCAATTCCTGGTTCGAATAAAGGCCTCAAATATTACATAATTCATTAACTGACCATTTCAGGGTAAATGTATATTTTTAGAACGAGGAAGTCGTTAAGCCTACTCTGATTTCAATGATGGTATCGATTGCGGTGGTTCCTTAAAGTTGGTAAAGTGCGCAGAGATATTATTGATAAAGTTCTTGAACATGAAACTAATCGTGTTTCTCATCTAATCTAAGTCAAATGTGCAAAATGAAAGCTATTTTAGAAAGTGGAACATTTGTAATTGTGTAACTGGTATATACAGAACTACTACGTATAAGAAAATTAGCAAAGTAGGAACCTGGTTTAATGGGACAGCTGTTTGTTAAGTAGGATTGCTAAAAATACAGAAAAACCTGTCTATGGTGGAATCTCAAGGGACTGGAAAAAATTTCCACCATAGACAGGTTTTACCAAGTACCTATAGAGAATTTTTTTTAAACATAAAGCATGCTATCAATAGCCCAACAATCCGACAAAAAGTACAATTTTCCACTATAGACAGTTTCCACCATAGTTTGCACCATATACAGTTTCTAATATAGACAGTATCCACCATAGTTTCCACCATAGACAGTTTCCACAATAATTGTTCCACCATAGACAGTTTTCACCATATACAGTTTCCACCATAGTTTCCATCATAGTTTCCACCATAGACAGTTTCCACAATAGTTTCCACCACTGACAGTTTCCACCACGGAGTTTCCATCATAGTTTCCACCATCGACAGTTTCCACAATAGTTTCCACCACTGACAGTTTCCACCACGGAGTTTCCACCACTGACAGTTTCCACCACGGAGTTTCCACCACTGACAGTTTCCACCACGGAGTTTCCACCATATATTCCGCCATTGAGGGTTTACGACATAGACAGTTTCCACAATAATTTGTCCACCATAGACAGTTTCCACCATAGTTTCCACCATAGACAGTTTTCACCATAGTTTCCACCACTGAGTTTCCACCATAGTTTCCACCATTGAGTTTCCACCAGTTTCCACCATAGTTTCCACCATAGTTTCCACCATAGTTTCCACCACTGAGTTTCCACCACTGACAGTTTCTACCATAGTTTCCACCATATTTTCCACCACTGAGTTTCCACCATAGTATCCAACATAGTTTCCACCATTGACAGTTTCCACCACCGACAGTTTCCACCATAGTTTCCACCACTGACCGTTTCCACCACTGAGATTCCACCACTGACAGTTTCCACCACTGAGATTCCACCACTGACAGTTTCCACCACTGAGTTTCTACCAGTTTCCACCACTGACAGTTTCCACCACTGAGTTTCCACCAGTTTCCACCACTGACAGTTTCCACTACTGAGTTTCCACCAGTTTCCACCACTGGCAGTTTCCACCACTGACAGTTTCCACTACTGAGTTTCCACCAGTTTCCACCACTGGCAGTTTCCACCACTGAGTTTCCACCATAGTTCCCCCATTGAGAGTTTCCAACATAGACAGTGTCCACAATAGACAATTTCCACCACTGAGTTTCCACCATAGTTTCCAACATTGAGGGATTCCAACATAGACAGTTTCCACCATACCATAGACAGTTTCCACAACAGACAGTTTCCACCATTGAGAGTTAACAACATAAGACAGTATCCACCATAGACAGTTTCCACCATAGACAATTCCACCGAAATCGCAGACAGTGTAAATGGCCCAATTAACCGGAATCTACTGCAATTTCATCAACAACAATTGCAAAACTTGGTTTCACTCATGTTATGATCACATGTTGCAGTCTGAATAGTTAATGCGTAGGTTGATCTAATTCAACATAACGAGCACTTTTCGAGTGTAGCAGACTGAATTGATACCCTGGCAATTACACCGAGATTACACTCTGGGCGCCATCTTGGAAATAGTTGTTCAAAGAAGAAACTTGAGACGACCACCAACGAGTTCAGAGTTGGTCTTCTTCTTGCTTTTACAAACTCAGTGCCATAACTCGTAGGTTGCTGTCAGTTATTTTTAGTAAGCTCCTTAAAACATCCACAGGGTGTAAGGGGAGTGTAGAGGGAGGGGGGGGGGCAACTGGAAACCTGTTGCTCTGTGCAATGTTTAGTTTTTGTCATTTGTCACATTTTTAGGACGATCTAAATGGAACAGTGGGTTATCAACTTTATAGCATTGTATATTCAATATCCTTTGACCTGCTGATCTCATTTTCCAACCACATAAATTATTATTTATCCCGGGAGAAAAAAAATATATGCAGAATAGTGCAGAAAGTTGCACATTAGCTATTAAAACATTATGCTACCAAAAGTAATATTTCAGCAGAAATGTAGAGAGATGCAAGCTTACTTTAGCTGGAAATTGAGATAAAATATCATTTTATGCACAATTATGCACAATTGTGCAGAACTATGCAGAATTTATGTAAGTATTATGCAGAAATTATTAAGCACAATCCTGTATAAGATTCATTGCAAAATACAATTATTAGCACTTTTTCTGCACAATTATTGAGCATTATGCAGTATTGTGTACAATTATGCAGCATTGCGTAGAATTATGCAGAATTATGCAGGAATTATTTAGCACAATTATATAAAATTATGCAGTATTGTGTACAATAATTTGTGTAAAGCATTCTGCACTATTGCATGATTTTACATGTACAAAACTTTCTGCATTATAATGTAATGCTACAGTACTGCATAAAACTTTCTGCAAAACTATATGTATAAAAGTTTTTGCATAGTAATACATTGTCTTATGTAAAGCATTTCTTGTAACAAATATTTCTGCAATATCCTGCAATTCAGCATACAACGTTCTGCACTATCCTGCAATTCAGCATACAACGTTCTGCACTACCCTGCAATACTGCATAAAATTTTTGCACAACTCCACGTACAAATGTTTCCTACATAATCATGCATTGTCTTCGTAAAGTACTCTACATAAAGTACTACTTGCAGAAAACTTATTGCACTATACTGGAATCCTGCAGAACGTGAAAATGTATGCAAAATTCAAGATGTTTTCTGCATATAATTTTGTATTACTTTGCACAAAGTATATGCCATACAACTTTCTGCAAAAGCCTTTATGTATGTTTTCTGCATAATTATGCACTGTCTTGCACAAAGTGCTAATTTAGTGCACAAAGTGCTTACTTTATGCACAAAGTGATAATTTAATGCACAAAGTGATAATTTAATGCACAAAGTGATAATTTAATGCACAAAGTGATAATTTAAAGCACAAAGTGATATTTTAAAGTAAAATTATGCACAGTGATTCTGCACAAAGTGCTAATTTAATGCCCAAAGTGTTAATTTAATGCACAAAGTGATAATTTAATGCACAAAGTGCTAATTTAATACACAAAGTGATAATTTTAAATGCAGTGATAATTTAATGCAAAAAGTGATAATTTAATGCAAAAAGTGATAATTTTAAATGCACAGTGATAATTTAAAGCAAAATTATGCACAAAGTGCTAATTTAATCCAACATTCTGCACAAAGTGATAATTTAATACAAAATCATGCAAAAATGCTAATTTAATACAAAATTATCACTGTGCATTTGTGCAAAATTCTCTTACATCACTTGCACTACCAGTCATCCCACTGCGTGCACACCTCACATAACATCCACTCGATTACTAAACCAATCACTGTACTGTGCATGCGCAGTGACGTCACTGCTATTCGGGCTATGAAGGGAACATTGGAGCATGCTGGTATTTGTTCAAGCTTGAGTGACCATGCACAATATGGGATCAATCCATCAAGCAAATCTAATTAGAATACACATGAATGAAGAGAATGCGAAGAGGTCGAACGCTGCGAAATCATCTGGTACGGTGAGATTCCGCCTCTGACAGGTTCCACTGCAACAATTTCTCCAAAACCTGTTACATTTAAAGGTCTATCCACTATTATCAGCTGATTTTATCCAAATTAAGTTCATTTTCCACCTGCTCTAAATTTTATTCCTGACATTCGCGCTAACGCGGAGAGTTCGCGCGAATGCGAATTGTCGTAATTGCGAATTGTCGTAATTCGAAGACTGCAGTTGTGTTCAATCAGCTGACCAGCAACAATATGGATTTATATATAGAGTGGTCAATATTTGGAAAAATATTGTTGACAATATTTTTGGAATGTCTTCGAAGAAAGTTCATCAAATTGAGATCAGGGTTATGAAGATGTTTGTTAGAATTTTAGGAGAATCTTTGTTTTTGTGTGTTGTGGGAGGTGGGGGGGGGGGGGTTATTGTGAGAAAGTCCTTCTGTAAGTAAGGTTAGAAGGAAGGAAGAGGGTTGGGTGCATGGAAAAGGAGGAATGGCTTTCACATAACCTCCCTAGTTACTCTCTTTTCTATCTTCCCTTTCTACGTCCATCTTCTGCTCCTAACACTGTTGCTTCTTGACAGCCAGCAAAAACAGATCAAGGTCTGAGGAGCCTTTGACCTCCTCTTGGACCCTCTTCCTCCTCCCCTGCCCCCCCCCCGCCGCCCCCCCCCCTCCCTCCGCTTATACTTTTTATCTCATCTTCTTTTCGAAACCAACCGATGACCGATCGTTGTTTGTTGCTCGGGTTTGTTCACTTTTCGGGTTGGGCCTTCTTTTCAGTGTTCACTCTGTCCCCCCCCCCACACCGTCCCCTAGCCCACCCCAAGCCCCTGGGAACAACAAAAAACACGGACGTTGAATAAGTATCGGAAATTGTTAATGGTTGCTGATGAGAAAGAACACAAGCAATTTGCAGGCTGGGGGTCGTGGTTTTCTTTTCAAAATGGCCCACATAACACTGTAGGAGATAAGGACCGAATGAAGTTAGCAAACCAATAAGTGGTGCCCTATGTTATGTCTTACGGCCGTAGTGTAGATATATTACCATTGGACGTTTTGATTGAGACTTGCAACACGTGTTGAATATATTTTGAGTTGATGATTAATACAGAGATTAGGAACAAATGAATTAAATGTATTAATGGGAGAACCCTATGTCAAACCTTACGTTTATGTCATGCCTTACGTCTTACGTATGTCTTATGTATGTGTGTGTCTTGTGTGTTTTATGTATACATATGTTTTAAGTCATACCTTACATATTATGTCATACCTTACATATTATGTCATACCTTACGTATTCCTTACGTCTTACGTCCTTAAGTCTTATGTATGAGTGTATGTTTTGTGTGTTTTATGTACATATATCGTTTATGTCCTACATACGCTTGTCTTACGTTTTGCATACCTACATATTTTGTTACGTGTATATATATAAGTATTATGTCTTACGTCTTATGTGATTATTTTTGTCATATGTACTTATTTTTTGTCTTACGTCTTATGTGCATGTTGTACGGCTTGTGTATTTATTTTTGTCTTACGTGTGTATTATCTTACGCTTTATGTGTGTATGTTTTACGGCTTACGTATGTATTTGTCTTACGTCTTGTGTATTTATTTTTTGCCTTATGTACATATGATGGCTTCTGTCTTACGTAGTTTGTCTTAGGTTTTACTTACACAACTCAGGTAATATGTCCTACATATGTTGTATTACGCACGTTGTAGTACGCTGTTGAAAGTACGTATGAAGTAGGTAACACAGCGCACGTATGACGTTATTAGGCTTCTCCTGTTTATTGTGAGACGAAATGGGAAAATGGGCGGAGCCTACGGTTAGTGAAACGTCATACTTATTGCTCATTGGTCATACGTGCGTTGCATTAACTACGTTATACGGTCACGTCGTTTGCTCTAAGTTTCTATTATGTCTTTCATGTGTTACTATGTCTTATGTATATTGTCTTACACAGGTTATGTCTTACATATGCTATGCCTTACGGCTTACATAACTTGCCTTACATATGTTATGTCTTACAAATGTTGTCTTACGTATGTTGAAATAAACATGTTGTCTTAAGTGTGTCATGTTTCATGTATGTTACACCTTACGTATGTTATCTTATGCCTCACATACAGAATGTTGGCTTTACACAGGTTACGACTTACGTCTATACATATGCAGCCTTACGTCTTACATATTTTATGTCTTACGTATGTTATCTTACGCATGTCTTACATATGCTATGCCTTACGGCTTACATAACTTGTCTTACATATGTTATGTCTTACAAATGTTGTCTTACGTATGTTATGTTTTACGTATGTTGTCTTACGTATGTTATGTTTTACGTATGTTGTCTTACGTATGTTATGTTTTACGTATGTTGTCTAACAAATATTGTATTACTTATGTTGTCTTACAAATGTTGTCTTACGGCTTACGTAGTTTATGTCTTACGTATGTTGAAATAAACATGTTGTCTTAAGTGTGTCATGTTTCATGTATGTTACACCTTACGTATGTTATCTTATGCCTCACATACAGAATGTTGGCTTTACACAGGTTACGACTTACGTCTATACATATGCAGCCTTACGTCTTACATATTTTATGTCTTACGTATGTTATCTTACGCATGTCTTACATATGTTATCTTACGCATGTCTTACGCGTGTTATGTCTCATATACAGTACGTTATCCTTGCACAGGTTACGTCTTAGGTCTTACGTTTTACGTCTTATGTATTTTATATCCAGCATCTAACGTACATGAATAACACATTAGGCCATTTTGTCAAAGAAGATTTTGAATTATCACTTAGACATTAGGACCAAATGAAGCAATGACTGATGCCTTATGTTACATCATACGTACGTAAGCAAAGTGCACATATTGTGCCCCCCCCCCAAAAAAGAAGGAAATAATAGATATATCCGAGTGAACTGTGACAATCTTCCACCCCTCCCCTCTTTACCCCAACGTTATCTTGACTGATGACACGATCTAAATTTGCACAAAGTGGTTGGGCAAATATAGGTCTACTTCATTAATCTAAATTCAAAATCACCACGGGTTTGGTATAAATAGAAACGGTTTTTTGCGCTTATTCGGGTGGGGTTATCTGAGTTTGAGTTCATTTTAAAAAGTCATGCATGCCAAAATTATTTATTTCATGCTTAAAATCTCAATTATAATCAATGCAAAATACTTCTCAATTAATTATTTCTCACTGCAATTCCATATATTCCAATACACTTTCACTTGCATAAAAATAAACCATAACAAACTTTTATGTATAACATTTTTGGTATAAAAAGGTTTGAAATCCCCGCACAATTTTGCATAACTCATTGTGCAGAATTCTGCAGGAAAAACTTATTGCCAAATGTTTTATATTACAAAGTTTGTGCATAATTCCGTTCAATTTGCAGTAATACATTATGCAACAGATTGTGCACAAAAGAACTAAATTTATGCACAATTATACACAAACTATTCTTCAAAATTACACATAAAATGTTATGCAAAAAATTGTGTACAAAAGAACTGAATTAATGCAAAATTATACACAAAATATTCTGCAACAAATTGTGCACAAAGAACTGAATTTATTCAAAATTATACACAAAATATTATGCAACAAATTGTGCACAAAGGAACTGAATTTATGCAAAATTATGCACAAAACATTATGCAACAAATTGTGCACAAAACAACTGAATTTATGCAGAATTATACACCAAATATTATGCACAAAACAACTGAATTTATGCAAAATTATACACAAAATATGCAACAAATTGTGCACAAGAATTGAATTTATGCAAAATTATACACAAATTATTATGCACAAAACAACTGAACTTATGCAGAATTATACACAAAATATTATGCAACAAATTGTGCACAAAAAAACTGAATTCATGCAAAATTGAATTTTCAGTAATAAATTATGCAACAAATTATGCAACAAATTGTGCACAAAACAACTGAATTTATGCAAAATTATACACAAACTATTATGCACAAAAGAACTGAATTATGCACAAAATATTCTGCAACAAATTGTGAACAAAACTGAATTTATGCAAAATTATACGTAAAATGTTATGCAAAAAATTGTGCACAAAAGAACTGAATTTATGCAAAATTATACACAAAATATTATGCACAAATAGCTGAATTTACACAAAATTATGCACAAAATATTATGTACAAAAGAACTGAACTTATGCAAAATTGTACACAAAATATTCTGCAGCAAATTGTGCACAAAACAACTGAATTTATGCATAAAATGTTATGCACACCATTTTATGCATAAATAATTATTTATGGCCACAGTGCAGAATTATGCAGAACTTTATATCCGAATATTTTCTTTACAAAATATTGGTGCAATATTCTGCACAATTATCAGTAACTTTTCTCCATAAATTGTGCATAAAAATTCCAACATTTTATGCATAATCCTGCACAGTATTGTTTTTTGCAATTCATTTTGATTTATATTACTTATTCAGCAACTTTTTCGAGCAGTTTTAATGGCAAGAAAACTGACACAGATCACATTTCCAACTGGTTATTATGTAAGTAGGAATGCTGTAGTAGGAAAAAGTGTTTCATTTTCCGCCATTTTCCTACATTGGTAATGAAAGGACGCTGATCGACCCTTGACCTCCACGCGGTCACCACGTGCAAGTGCAAACGTCACCACTGATATTTGCCAGATCAAAGTAGGCCTATGATTGGACGAGTCCATGTTGGCCTCGATTTGCATCGCCATTTGCCTAATCCCCCCTTTGAATTAATTTAAATACAAACTAAAACAACTTCCTTGCACGCGCTCCCCCGGAATAAAGTTGGCATTCAAGTCAATCTATTTACTACGTAATAATTCCAAAATTGTGCAGAATGGCATTGCAAAGTGCACTTTACTGCATTAAACATACAATTGAATACTTTAAAACAGTTTTTATAATATGAGTATTATGTACAATGTGCACAACTCCGCAGCATATAGGTCCCTTTTTGTGCATAAACATTCCTGCACAATTTGTTTGGCAGGGTCAAAGTGCAAGCACATTGATATTACACATATTTATGCAGAATATTAAGTGCATACTGAATTCTGCACAATTCTGCAAAACTTTTTCTCATGGGTGCATTGGATTTAATGCAGAAATATATTTATTGTGCAGAAAATATAATGCAAAGACATTTAGCAAAGAAAACTTTATGCACAAAATATTTTGCAATGCACAGTGGTTTATGGAGAAAGTGTTATGCAGTGCAGAAAGTATTATGGAGAAAACGTTTTACGCAGAAAAAGTTTTACGCAGAAATTTTACACACAAAAAGTTTAATGCAGAAAATATTTTATGCACAATATTTGATGCACAAATATTATGATTTATGCAATGTTCTAAGCAGAAAAAATATTATGTACAAAGTTTCACGTCCAAACAATATGATACACAAATTTTTACGTTGAAAAAGTTTTATGCAGAAAAATATGGTTGCGCAGTTTTATGCAGAAAACATTTGATGCACAATATTTTGATGCACAAAGTATGATTTATGCAATGTTGTATGCAGAAAAAATATTATGTACAAGGTTTAACATAAAAAATATATACACAAAGTTTTATGCAGAAAATGTTAATGCTTTATGCAGAGTTTTATGTAGAGAAAATAATGTGCACGAAATTTTATGTAGTAAATATTATGAAGAAGTTTTAGTAAGAAATTATGCACAAGTTTCATGAAGAAAATATTATGCATAAAGTTTTCCTTTGAAAAATACGTATATACTGCACAAAGTATTCTTTAGAAAAATATTATGCACAACATTTTCCTTACAAAATATTATGCACAAAGTATTCCTTATAAAAATATTATACAAAATACTATGAACAAAGTTTTGCTTTTAGAAAAATATATTATGCACAAAGTTTTTTAGATAAAATATTATGCACAAAATATTGCTTAAAATATTATGCACAAAATGTTACTTAGAAAAATATATTATGCACAAAGTTTTTCTTAAAAAAATATATTATGCACAAAGTTTTTCTTACAAAATACTATGCAAAAAGTTTTCCTTTTAGAAAAATATATTATTCACAAAGTTTTTCTTACAAAATACTATGCAAAAGTTTTCCTTTTAGAAAAATATATTATGCACAAAGTTTTCCTTAGAAAATATATTATGCACAAAGTTTTCCTTAGAAAA
>JAQFZQ010000793.1:0-26534 GCA_034696005.1 Glomeris marginata
ATAATTTAGGGTCGGGGCGAAAAAATAGGGTCGGTCGGGTTACTGTAACCAAACTATTTTTTTTGTTTGGCCTTATGCAAATATGATAGCTGTATTTTGAAAATTGAAAACTTTTTATTATGCATGTACGACTGTTTAAAGGTGAACTGACAAGGTTTTGCAACATAACCCTGAGAAAGCTAGCATTTGATTGCCACTAATTTTGGAACATTATCTGAACATATGAGGCCATTTGAAGCATTATTGCCAAAGATATGAAGTATTTAGTTTCATATTTGGAGTGTACTGGGTAGTATATTGTGAGAAACTCTGCCATTGGTTGACAATTCAAATATCGCCAAAACAGGACACTGTGACACCAGCGCTGTGACACTGTCCTCCCATGAAAGTTTTGTTTTCGCCAATCGTTTTATTGGCATCAATTCTATAGAATTACACATTTTCAGGGTATGTTGCAAAACCTTGTCAGTTCACCTTTAATTTCAAAACTTTCAAAAATGTAATTTAGAAGATATACAGTATTTTGAAATGAATAAGATTTTGCTGTTGGTACAAATAATGAACTGTGTATTAGAGGAATATAAAATTGGAATAAGCGGATTTGTGAATATGTAATATAATTTTGGAAAGGGACTTTTAAAAATGGCATTACTGTTTTAATATAAATAGTATAAGGTACTGTAGATTGATGCCAATGACCGCCCAATATAAATTAGGTTTAGACAGTTTTGATGAATGCTGTTATACCTAGTTGTTGAATAAGTCCCAGGCACGCAACCATGAAACCAGAATGCAACGCGTGATGGCGCATTTTATTTTAATTTTTTTCATTGTCTTAAACTCCTCCCCTTCCTCCAAGCGCCACCCACTTCACCAACACTTAAAATTATTGATTTTGGCCCGAGAAATAAACACGGTGTATATCGCCGGTTTGGTGTTGCGTACATGTTTGTATCGTTTTTTAAGAATACGTTATAGGCACATATAAGACGTCCACAACATTAGGTTTGATTTTTTTGTTTCTTGTTAATATTTTTTTGTGTGCTGAAGATGGAGAGGCGTGGCAGATTTTTCACTTGCATTCCAAAGAGGCTTAACGATAGTGAAGAAACATGCAAACGAATTATTTATTTGCCTGTTTAGAATAACTAAATGTATATTTATGGGGTACATTAAGTGAATGTGAATCACTCGTTGTGCTATAGTAGGGTTAACATTTTATAAAGTTGTAAAGTTGCATTTCAGAGAGCATTTCGTGGAAAATAAAGTTTTGAATTTGAAACTTGGAGAGGAAAAAGTTACAGGAAATACTTATTATTGGATTTTTCGGAAAGGGGATCGAGTATACTAATGTCAGATAAGAAATTTTGAATTCAGGGGTATGCCACTTGGAAATTTAAATTACGAGTTGAGCATTTGCTGTACATGAAGCGCCATCTGGTTGTGGCAGGTGGAATTAGAACCTGTAAGATTGTTTACCTCAATTTACATAAACAATGCTTTCCTGCAATATCCTGAATGTAATCCAAAAGTTCCAGGAATGGATGCAATATAATAGAAATACCGAGAAAAATTTGTTGATGCAACCTTTTTATGCAACTAATGCCTTTATATATAGTCACCTGCTTGGGAATTCGCATTCTGCCGCTAGATGGCGTTCGTTCACATGGTTGGCTGATTTGTGAAGAAGTCTGGGAATCGAATAGGAAATAAAAGCAGGGAATTTGTGGACGGGTTTCTTTCCATATGTATAGTTTATTGAAAAAGTTTAAAAAATTGAAGGAATTCTGCGAAGGAAGAAATTAACAGGAAAATCCTATACATTTTCCAATGGAGTAATTATGAGCTGATACAATGTAGAGTAGAAAGTAATTCCACAAACATGTTGGTCCATTAAATCAGACCTTCAAATTTATGAGTTTGTGGAATTAATTTCTACTCTATACATAATATTCATACTTGTTGATTTGCTTGCGAGCCACTATAACTTTGTTGCTGTTTGAAATGTTACTTTTTCATCCAGATTCTGTGTAGCATATTATAAATTCTGTTGGGTCTAGACATCCTGATAAGTGGGAGGAGTTTATCACGAATTTTATATATCTGTACTTAAAAACCGAACGATAATCGATTATGCGGAGCACTTGAGAAACTGCGTACTGTCATATTACGTATAAAAGAAAATGGCGGTTTTTGTGACTATGCTGTGCAATATGCGAATTTGGCTGATGCACAAAGTGCATCTCTGATTAGATGATGCTAGAGAGACAATCTGGGAGGGAAAAAATAATGGAAAAAAATTGAAGAAGTCCAGTGAGGGATTAAGATTATTGTTATGGTCCTCTGTGTTTTCTGTGTGTGTATGAAGGGAGGGTAAAGTTTGAAAGCTCATGAATTTCTGGTTGTCATCCATGGCAGCTTGCACATGCCTACATGCACATGACTGCAGTGCATGTATGTGCACGGGCTGGGCTAAATTTAGTTCTGTGTACAACGGATAAACAAATACATTGTATGCATAGGCTACATACACATGCATGGGTGTGCCATAGAGTGCAGTGTTGTGTACAAGACTTTAATGTATGTCTGGAGCTTGTAATTAGTGTAACGGTTATAAGTTTTGCAGTGAATACTTCAATAACTAAAGTTATGGAATCGTTAAGTTGTGTGACAGACAGTATATAATAAGGACATTTTGATAAAATCCACCGTTTTCAAAAGGACATACTGTTTTCATTGTTTTGTCTCTTTTCTTAAAGACTTGTAATTGCTTACGTGAAATATTGCTACTATGACTTGGAAAAGCCGGGTAAAATTGTTATTACAAGGTGATCGATATTTTGCACACTGCACAACACGGCACAACAACATGCATGACATTGTGTAGAGAATACGAATGAAAGTCGATGTTTTTAAAGCTGAAATGCTACAGTGATTGTTGTTATTTATATGCTGCGTACTTTTTTTGGTTGTTGTATTTTTAGGGAGGATCGAACGCGATGCGGATCGAACTCTCGTTTTGCCAACTGGATTGCGGATTCGGATGCGGATGCGGGTCCCGAGCGGGCCGCCGCGGATCCTGGCCGGTCGTCCGCGGCGGCCAACGCCGCGTTCCGCAAACCGAACAACGCAACTGCAACCGCAACTGCAACCGCAACGTCCACCGCAACCAATCCATCTGAACTGTATTATTATTATCACCGCCACTGGCAAACGGCGGTCAACGCAAATGCAATGGATCATCAGGAAAAGCGGATGCGAAAACACGAAAACGGTGCAGTGACGTCATCAATAGCGACATCATCTTTGTCATCATCTTCGGTTGCTGCAGCCTCCTCATCTTCATCGTCAACATCCACGTCGTCATCTTCACTTGGTAAGTTTCCAAATATAGTATATAGGTTTATGTATGTATACAACGTTAGTTTATATTGGTGAAGACGCATGGCTACAAGTACATTTAATTAAGTTTTACGTGTTTTAAAAGTAGTAACTTAAATTGTTTTTTTTTGTCTAGTAAATTTAGAACATTCTATTTCTATAGAAATAATGCAGTGTCAGTTGGTCAAACAATGTGATTTTCCACCATAAGCAAGTTTTTGTAGACAGTTTACCATAGACATGTTTCACTATATTATTACTCTGCCCTCATTCCATAATTTGTAAATTGTTTAGGGAATTCCAGGATTCAGGAATGGAATGTTGCTTTTCAATGGTGGAATGAAGGAAGGGCTATGCTTAGAGATATAAATAGAGTACAGGTCTTTAATTTTGCATTGTCTTCTAACCGCACTGCTGCGAAAGTTATTAGCAACTCCTGTAACCTTTAATCCTTTCATAATCGACCAAACTTTGATGTGTGGGCCTTTAGATGACCGACTCTTGCACTTTCTGCACTTGTTTTCCGGTTGAAAATAGACACATTTTTCTTTCCCTACACCACTGCGAATGGGGAGGGGGGTTATACGTTATCTGTGGGTGGGAAAAGGGGAACTGTGAACGTGTTGACCTTGTGCAACTTGTTGACCACCTGTCTAACTTGACAGTTGGTTATGTTGATCCGACCTTTGCCCTTTCGTGAAGCTTTTTTTGCTTCAGTTCTATTTGTACCATATAGTTTTGGGTGCAAGTTTATTGCATGCGATTGTTTTTCATGCAACTTTTCAATGAGTTCTGTGTACTAAAAGTTGCATGAGATATTGTCTCCAGCAATATTGTTGCAAAGTGGTAGAAAATTGGTCTTAAATTGCGTATGGCCACCTGAAATGGTGTAAAATGATGACGATGATGTTGTAAAATTACTTTTCTCGCAACTTATAATCCCTGAAGATGTTTTGAATCCGTTGTAAATAATTTTACCCGGATGAAGCTGTAAATAGTATTTAGTTGGAATTGCTGGAAAGTGACGTAATATTTTCCCAGGAAACATTGTAGGCTATTGCACAAATGTAGGCTTAAAAATGTGGATAATGTTGTTTAAGACCAGATGAAAGTCGGCACCGTGTGGTGATTATGTCAATTTGTTATAAAGTACACAGCTAATGACAATGTTACTTTGCTTCTAATTAAGCGGACATTTTTTTAAAAAAACCTATTTGCACCTGCCTTTTAATGATTAAGTTTTCCTTTGTGCAAAATTGCACGCAGTAATATAGGTTTATACCCGGACAATGATCAAGATTTTTTGTTTATTTTATAGTGATTAAATTTAAAATGAGAGGAACTAAAGATATAATAATATATGCTAATAAAACGCACCTATGTAAATATTGTTTTTATCAGAACCATGACTCAAAAGTTTTGGTAAATTGTTTTGAAAAAAAAGATTTAGGTAAGCTTTGGCAAGACCAAAGGGAAAATAGCTGTTTTTCTTTCTTTTTGAACAGTGTAAACTACTGTATATGTTGAAGGTAGGGTTTGTGTTATAAGGTAAAAGATGAAAAGAAAGAAGTTAGTGTATACAGGTGTGCTTGTATTACATTGAAATAATTTTTTTATGAAATGGGTTCTTTTTGTTCACTCGAAAAAGACACAAAGTGAGAAGAAAACCATCGATCGTTGAAATCTTTTGAATTGTCCATAATATATATGTGGAAAGAAGAAAAAAAGTATCCAACTTTCGTTTGTAGTCGTTATAAGGTGTTGCACCTGCTCAAACGTGGTTAGGCCTATATTTGCACAAGAATCCCACTTTCAAAATTAATGAACATTGTACATTTCTCGCCTGGAATTGTTCATTAGTAGAATTTATAATATGCAAGGCCCATATACCAAAGGAGATTACTATTTTTGAAGTGCACTACTATTTATACCAAGATTTATTGAACAATGCATTTTGTATATAAATTGGATATAAATATAGGTAGCCTACTTCATAAATGTAAAAATTCTGTTAGGCTTAAACGTGTGCACGTGTTGGTAATTTTTTATCTTAACGATAAAAACAATGAGAGATATAAGTGATTATTTCAAGTACTACTTGTACACACTCTTTGAAAATATTTAGGGTTATTTGTTGTCTCGCTGAATGTTAGGGGGTGACATGAGTTGACTGTAGAGAAAGTTCCCTTGCTTGCAGGATGTCATGAAATTCTTGGAAATTCTTTGGAAATGTAATCATGGAAATGGTGGAATTTAGAAAAGAATAATTTAATGTAAATTTAATATAGTACTATATTTCAACATTCGCATGATGCTCACGCGAATATTTTGTCGAACTAAATTAATACAATTTACTTCACGGTTTTATGGTAGCAACCCTATATATTCCTAGAAATTTAAGTCATTGAATTTAGAATGCCTTTGGAGTGATATGGTTTTAGTCCTATACTTTACTCAAGTTCACCAATTTGCTGACGAGTGAAACTTGCTTTGAGCCATTATATTTTTAGATGTTTTTCGCGGTTGGCCCTAAATATATTTATACACTTTCGGCCTCCAGTCTGATTGAAACGGTATATAATTTGTAAAATGGCTATTTCGGGATGATAAGTTCGCAAGTTTTTTTTTTTTTTGTTATTTGGAAATGTGCTGGCACGAAATCAAGGGTCGTATATAGGCCTATGGAGGAAAGATTTGCGTTGATTTGCCGAACACGCTTGCTGCAGAGAAGCTATAGCTAGTGCATTTTGCATGAGCCGTGACTTGCCATACAAGACTCTTTTATTATGATTATTATTCTCCCGCATATAAGGCATTGGTGGTAGGGTGTGACCTCTGCCCTCTTCCTTCCCCCTTTCTCTCTTTTTTTCCCCTCATTTTCTTTCTCCTTGTACTATTTTTTCATCTTCCTTTTCCTCTCTTTTCTCTCTGCTTCTTTTTCCCGCCGCCTTTGGCCCTTTCTATATAACGTCCACGTGGTCATCATCATCAACTATTATGGCTCCTTCGTTTCACTCGATTCCCACTCATCCTCCTCCTTCTCCTTCCAATTATTTCTTCCTATAGGCTATACCGGTACCCAATGTTGCAAATTTACGACTTTATTCATGCGGACAAAAAGGGACTTTTATAATGGGGCAAGTTTGAACAGAGAGGAACTGTGTTGTAGGTTATACACAAAACTTGGAATAGTTATTATTTATTTAAACCATGGTTTTCCTGTATTAGTTTTGCTACTTGAATACAGTCTATAATTAGGTAGTGACATTGAAATATACCTTGGTTATTCCAAATGGAAATAGGTCAATGCAAAGTCAATGCAAATGTTGTTGCAATTCTAGAAATGTAAATAAATTAATAATAATTTGAGAACCATTTGCATGGGAAGACTGAATGTGATTCTGTGAATAATTAAATTCCATCCATCATAAAAGTCACATTTATACAGCCGTGAAACCTTCATGCGTGACGTCACCAACAGGTGCACCATGTTGGTATTATAATGGCTTTTAGGTATATATAAACGGTGTTTGTTTGTTGGAAACTGTTTGCAAAGTTGCAGTGAAGGTAAGCTTCACTGCAGGGTTTTGTAAGCGACGTGGAAAAGCCAACATTTAAGGGGCAAACATGAACACCAGTTCTTGGATTGTTCTGCTGTTTGTCGATCAATTATATATTTTTCAGCTTCGTTTACAATAATGTATTCAGATTAATGCAGACTACATTGCATGGAATCTGGAATTAGCAACTTGTCTTAAAGATTGATGGATTTGTTATTGAAATGACCTTGAAAGGTGAGACTTCATGGTCAAGTGTCTGGGCCCCTCACTAATTTCCTTTCAGATAAGTCTATATACGAGCATGTTGTATATTTTTATGCATTGGTTAATGCATTATTCAATGGTGGGTTTTGCATTTACCTTGAAAACATGGGAAAGTCGAGGATTTTGATAATTTAGTAAAAATGCAAACAGGATTTGAGGATTAGATTAATTTCTATATATTAGATTTGGCTGGATTAAGATTTGGTCAGGGAAATTAAGGAATGACTTCCATGGCAATAACCCTGTGGTAAATTGTAGCCTAAACTTGGGGGAAAAAAGATGTTGGTGTATTTGTAATGAATAAATGAAATGTTTTTGTTTTCAACTGTCATTGTTATGTCTCAACTTACCCCATTTGATGTTTTAATTATAATCAACCCTGCATGGGTCCTGTATAGCTTGACATTGTGTGGAAATGTTAATAATTATTACAAGGATAAGGTGGATTAGGTTTAAATATTAAGTTAATTGTATTTAATTTATGAGATGGTTAGGACCCAAAGTGAAATTCAGTGTTTAGGCCCTTCTGGTGTTTTACCTTCGTAAATATTGAACAGTCCTATAGTTAATTAAGCACCATCTGTCTCATTTGCGTGAAGGAAACAGACTAATGGTTATTGTGGAAGGGGAAATGGGTATTTTTCCGCAGCGCCACCTATCGGCCCCTTGATAAATCATTCACAATCCTCGGTCGAATCGATTCTTCCTTTGGTTTCATCAAGGGTTTCATCTAGCTTTCCTAAATCCACTATTTTTCTTTACTGTGACGTTATTACTTTGAAGTTTTTTACGTTAAATGACCACTTGCTTAAATGTTGATTTATGCCGAAATAATTACAAAATGAAATGACTGATTTTTTTGTTTGAAAAATGTTTGTAGCACATAGTTTTGTGTCCATATATGGTCGTAATGCTGAAGTTTGAAAGTTTTGTTTTTAAATATACTGATATGCAAAGAAGTCCATTTTGTTGGCTGATTAGAGCATTAATTTAAATGTGGAATTAAAAATCATGGACCGAACAAGAGAAAAATAAAAACTGAATTTGAGGAAATTAAGTAGTTGCGGGAAAGTATAAAAGTTTTCATCGGAATTTGAAACCGGATTTTTGCTGAAAAATATAGATAATTTGAAACATGCAAGTGACACGATATAAGAAACTTGACTTTCTTTACTAAATATTTGTGTATAATTTTTATTGAAGTTCTTTAAAGAAGTTAGTTTTTTGTATAATAACCAATGATAAATTTTATGCATTTTAAATTGTGGTACACAAAGACATTGGCATGCAGAACAAATGCAATAATTTTCTTAAAAACCTAGTAAGCTTAATGAAACAAAATGAAATTTTATTACACTCTATTCATTTCATGTTTTTCGATTATCCGCCTTTTACAGTACAACTGCGTGTCTTTTGTGATTTTTAATGATTTAGTAATTAACGTTTTTCTAAAAAGAATTCAAAGCGGAACATAGAAATTAATTACTAATTATGAAAGTGAGAAAAAAATATAAAAAGTTTTTTGGATGTAATTTTTGTTTGGATTTTCCGTGTCTATTATTCTGCATTGTCTTCGTAAATTGTGATGTAGGTACGTAATAAGTCTGCTGTCACGCTTTCGTTATGTATAATAATTCTAAGTTTAATGATTTTCCATAAGGAAAGTTTTATTTTCTTATAAATAAGTGGTTATCAGAACTCTTTACTAAAACCGCTAAAACTGTCTGTTTTTCAACGACTGGAAGCTTGGTAACGTGCATTGCCACTGTTTTTGACGGGTTGTTTCCAAATTATGGTAAGGGTAAATAACAGTATTCCTTGGAGCAAGTTTGGAGTAATAATGAGCAAACGAAAGGAAAACTACGAGAGCGCCATCTGGTGTTAGGGGTGAGATGCGCATTTATGGTTGAGGTTCGGGGGAAAGGTAAAGCGAGGAACGGCGGTTTTCAAATATTGGTACACCTACATATATGGCACCAGTGTCAGGATGCGAAGGAAGGCTTCGTACATATACGCTAATTTTAGCAGTTTTTGTCCACATAAAATAGAGAACGACAGGAGGGAATAAAAGTAGAAAGAAAAATGGCAGCGGATGCGACGAATGAAAATTACTGCGCGTCACGGAATGAACGCAACACGATAACGAGGATCGAACGTTTTATTTGTTGGTTTTAATGCCACGTATAACCGAACAAAAAACCGGTTTATGTACATGTTCGCATTGTGTCCCCCGTGACGACAAAAGCAATTATTGCAGTTATTGTTATTGGCGAAAACAAAAACCAGTGCGTATAGTTTTTTTTTCTTCAGTCGTTAGATTTTTAAGCCTACTTGCTTCGCTTTGGCGCATGCGTTGCGTGAATAATAAAGCCGGAAACTGGAGTTGAAATCTGCCGATTTTAGGTCTTCTCGATTCTTGCTCGTTTTTTCCCCTCTAGTCTATTTTCTAAAAATGTGCACGTGTCCAGTTTCAGGAATGGAACAAAAATAAAACGCGAAAACCTGGTAACTTGAACCGATCCCAGAATGCGGTCAACTTACCGGGAACGTAGGCATTGGTAGGCCTATATAATAGAAAGGTTTGCATATGCAATTTGAAGGAAATAAGTAGGTTTTTTTTACTGGGAGTTCGCTGCATGTATTTATTTGGTTCAGGACTGTAAAATGTGATTTAAACGGTAGGATATGGCATATATCTTGGCTTGAAATTCTAATAAAAGTTTTGTAGTATCATATAATGGAAAAGTGGGAATTCCCACATCAATTATCATCGTTTGATTTGTTTTGTAAGAAATTGCAAAATGTAATTATAATGGCCAGATTGTGACCAGATATAGAGAGAAATTGTTTTCATCAGTTTGATAAGAATATCTTTCCCAGCTATGCAATTAGTCTGATAGAAATTTAATTTTCATATCCGTATTTTCTAGTTTTTAGCAAATGTAAGGGATGAAATTTGTCATGCAGTTTCGTAAAATCGGGGAGAACATTGGTTTAAAAAAAATATAAAAACTAGGAAAGTGTGAAGGTAGATTTCTTTTTTACGATACGACTGCTCAGCTAGGATGTAATAAAACTATAGGCAACAAGTATTTGTCCCTTTTGACTTAGTGATGTATCCAAACTTAGGGATCATGTCACACTGGAAGAAAGAATTTGCAATATCGCAGAGTTTAATTCATTCTCTCGCTATTTCTGCCGATGATGATTAGGAAAACTTATAACCTCCAACAGAACTTGAATCTGTAATGGGCATTGATGAAAAAATTGAAGCGAAGGGGCTCCTGAATCGATGATTTTGCATATTTCCTGGGAATTCACCCGCGGCCATTTTGAAGAAAGTTGCCCACGTGACTATATCCGTACTTAATTGATTCCCTACGCACTATATAATATCGAATGAGATTTTCTTGAAAATAAGCCTGTTATTAAGAGGGTGAATTGTTGCAATACAACCTATAGACGTAATAAGGCAAGTGTTTAGAACGCGATTGCCGTTTCCAATTCGGTATAATACGACGGCCATTACTATCAATTTTCCATGTAGAAGTTTTGGTCGATTTATCGATCGCCGCACGTGCAGTACGGTAATTAGACGAGGGACCAGTGTGTGTGTGTGTGCATCTGTGTTATTATGGTTTTCGGAAACAAAAGTAGGCCTACTATTACTATAATAGAAGATTGTTGGAACTAAAAAGTTGCGAGAGGAGGAGGAAGAGGGGAAGTAATCGAAATGGCAAGATGGCCGCCGCCGATTCGAACGCGGACGACTCGATAGCTCAGACCTTGACGCAGTGTATGACGGGCCAAGAATGAACCCCTCCCCCTTACCCCTCAACCCCCCTCTCTTCTTCCCTTCTTTTTCCTTTCAGTCTTGACACGATGGGGAGGCCATGGGGTAGGAGGGGGGCGGGGGCTGGTTGTTGGTGTGACTGTGGCCCGGCATTTTGCCCAAATGAGGTCGATGTTTTAGGCCTAAATCGTGTTTTAGGCCTGCTACTTACGACGCCATTGCTCATTTAAGCCTTCTTCTCGCGTGACTTACTCGAATTTTGGACACATTGTGCTGGAGCCTGCAGGCGTTTAGGTCCAACATAAAATGGAAACGGGATGTCGATTGGCTATTATTGTATATGATTATGCGAAAAAATGAAACGTGGTTGTTTGCGAGATCCGTTTGAAAAGGGGAAAAAAGTTAAGTGTGAAATTGCGGGATGTAGGCCTATTTATGTATGGTGCAAGAATTTTGGTAACGATCCAGTTTGTATGTAATAATGTATGAAGTCTGTTAGATAGTTTATGCAGTGAAACAAAATAGCAGTATATAAGCCTAAATTCGCATCCGGTGATAGAAAACAATGGTGTGGTTTTCATGGAATTGTTATATATGGGATTAATGTTGAATAGATTGCAAGGTTTTGGGCCAGGTAATGTAGTATGAATTATTTATTGCACAATCGCAGAAAACCCAATTGATTTACAGGGGGATATGTGCATGGCAACACGAGCCAAAGCATTGTTGTTTGTGTATACAAACGGTTCTATATGAAATGTACGAATAATTTTGCATGATTTCAAGCTGTCACTATGCTCAAACAGTGTGATGTCATGTTGGTAAGGAAGTTCGTCAGGAACCATGTGGTTCATTATTCTGTGCTGTATTGACGTTGAATGTCACCTTCAAGTATCCCTTCAAGGTCATTCCAATGGGAAAGTGTAAATACCTTGTGCAAAAACAGCTTGACATAGACATAGTGTTGATGGAAGGTAGAAAGTTGTATAGCCTTGAACGAGAATGTGAAGGTCAGGTTTGGTGTTGTATAGGACGCGATTCCATTAGGAGAGGTGCTGTATTTTGTAGTACGAACAAATAAGTGTAGAAATGCAAGGGAATAAAGACTCTATCGAGTGCAGCGCCGCTCAACGGCGGTTCCTTGCACTAAATCTACTAGAATGCTCACTCGTTTAGTAAAGGGCTTTTTTTGGAATTGGTATAGACAGCTGGCTTGGCTATAATTCTTTCCAGACAACACATCATTCATGTGTATGGTTAAAGTAGAGTGTGTGCCTACTAATAATAACCACAGTACAAATTACAATACTTGCATATATACATGTATAGTGATTTTTGATATTTTATTTTTAGCTGCATGCAGTATCATTGCAAGTTTGGCATAGTGCCATTTATTATTCTATTCTATATAATGGAGTATGAGTATCAATGAGATACACCTAATATTAGCCACTTCAGAATGAGTACAGTAACTTGGAATTGGAATGAAATGTTGATAATGAATGCAATAAACGTAATGATTTGGTATGAAACAATTTATAAAGAACTTAGACATGTTTTCGTAAAAGAATGTGATACTGTAGTTTTTTTTTGCAGTCACTGGAAAGACACTGGCAAAAACCGATCAGAATTGGTGGGAAATATTAGATTTGGATAGGGGTTATTAGTGAAGGACGTCGACATTGTTTTGTTTTTGATAGTGGTTCTGTTTCCCATGCACCTTAGATGTGACGTCATATACCGTGAGCCCCTATATGCACTGTTTGAACGAAGAGTTTGACTGTGGGTAATAATTGTGGTCATGTGACCAACAATAATTCATTCCATCTCATCAATCAAGGTTATTAAAGTCTGATAACCTGCAGATTATTGCCGGTGAGCAAGATCCGGTTTTCAGCCATGTGATTTCTGTTGTGCAGGATGTCACAATACAAAACTAATGTTCTTCAATTAAGAAATTTTCTTAGATTTTCCTATAAAACGTGCTGTAATGATGTGCTATAGCTAAGCCTAAACTTTAAACTTTAAAAAGTAAAGCCTAATTGCGTTATGAAAATGAACTTTTTGTTAATGAGATGGCTAGCTATTACGATGAAAATTAACAGGAAAACAGAATGATGTCAATAACATTCAATAATACATTACTGAATTGAAGACATAAACGTTATGTGGCAATTGTTTTTATCTGAATAAATGTACCATGTAAAATAACATAAAAGCTGAATGTTTTTGTGCGTATGCACTGAAGCGTGTGATTATTAATTTTGGTAGAAAATGTTATTATTGTGTAGATTGTAATTAATTGTCATTTGTTTTAATTAAGAGGGAGATAATATATTTTTATAAACCCAAGAACTTGAAATTTATTATTGGCAAGAAGGGAGTGTTAAGTATTAATGTAAAGAGGTGGTAAATATAAAAATTGGGTTGGCTATAAAGCCCTAACTTAGTTTAATTGTCATAATTCAGTTATTACTAAAAAAGTTTCAGGTCTCGTATGTTGAGTGCATGGACTGGAATATTTTAACTGTGTTTTTTAGAAGTCTGTATATATCGTATTTCCATAGGACCTTATCACTGTAAAATGTGTTTGGTGGGGGGAAATTTCCGGCTCAATCAGTGGAAATTAACATTTGCAGCACCTGTTTATTGTTGTCAAGTTATCTGTATACGGTTTTACTTTTGTAAATAATTACTTGTAGAGAGAAAGGATACACATGTCATTTTACATGTAATTACAATGGAATAGCAATGAAATTGAGTTGATATATCATTATATGGTAAAATTGTTTATTGTTCTTTCAATGAGAAATATTGATAAAATATGCGAATGCATGTGGAAAAGGAAATTTGCATTTTTACGTGCAGTGTAAAAGTGTTGCCAAGTTTGGAACGCAACGTTAAAGCCGACTCAGGCATATATTTGAATAATTAACAGGTGGGAGGGGGCAAAATTGAAGCCTATATGCGCATGCGCACAAACATACTAATTAGCCGTTTAAATGTGGACATGCGCAAATTGCCGAGGGAAGTCGGCCACGTCTGGCAACACCCTTTACTTAACGTGTATTTAAAAAATGTATCTACTTGCAGTCAACAAATTTACATACCTTTACGTACCTGCGTAGTTTCCAGGTAACATTTGACAGTTAAAAAAGTGGGGTTCCAAGTTCTTGGAAATTTACAACAGAAAATATGTTGTGTAGCGCATTTAATTTTGAATTGTATAGTCGCATAATATTGTGTATAGTATATACTTTAGAAATTGATAATCAATAAATGAATAGGGCTTATATTACAGAACCTAAGTCACTGTAATATTGCTTAATTTAATAGCGCCACCTGTTGTCCATAAAATTAAGCATGTAATATTCGTAATAGAAATGTTGCCAAGCCTAATTCGTAACTAGATCAATACAAAAACGCTTCAGTTTGGCAGTGAGTTTGGTTATGTAATAACGGCTCGTCAACCAGGTGGCGCTGCAACAGGTATCGAATTGCAGTGAATTGAGTTGCTGTTTTACAACGTTTCTGTCGAATTTCTAACGAACCGCTGAAGAATGGTGATGGTGGATATCTTTATTGGTTTATTGAAGAGTGTTTTGTGAAAGTACAGATGAATTTAATAATTAAATGTTGGTTTTGATGGATTATTTTGCAGATTTGGGATTGAGTTTGGGTCTGGCCATGCTCGCACCTCAACTGGGGTCACCGTCATCGGCAGCCATGTTGGCGAGTCCAGGGCCTCGTTGGTCACCTTCCGGCTGTACTGGATTGCCTCTTGCTTTACCACCACCCCCTCCACCACCACCATCTTCGGGTTGTTCTTCTGCTGCTTGTTCTTCTGCTTCTTCTTCTTCAACTTATTCCTCAGCTGGGTCGTGTTGTGCGTCAACCTCTTCGTCATCGTCTCCGCTCCAGAGTAAGTGTGTGGTGTGTGTGTGATGGCGCAGCATGATAAACGTGATTGATGGTGGCCGTGGTATGCATGAGCAAGTTGGCCAAAAAATTCGCCCTCCCGAACCTTCAAAGGACGTATGTAGAGTTTTCAATTCTAGTGCCAGCACTTTGAAAACTTGTGTTCAGAGTGCGTTTTCATGTGTGTGTGTTCAGGTATTGATCGACCCCTTGCTTCCACGTGCTCCTTATGGTGCCTACACCTCATTTAAGAGTGGCGTGTGTGACTTTAGAAAGACAAGTTATTACAGTGTAAAGGAGGTTGTGGTAAGATAAATATGGACAGACAGATATTTGGTAATTTAGGTGCCACATATTTGAAAACAATGGCATTATCTCGATTTTATAATGAGGAATGTAGGTTTCTGGATAGGTTGGGTGAGGATTAAGGACATGGTTAACTCTGATTTTGAGATTTTGGACCGTTCCACGGTGAATGCAATGAAGGACGTTAGACAATGACAGTAGTATTTTACATGTTGCTAGCCTTGCACTGGTCTGTAACTGGAGCAAATGCTACTATACACACTGATTACAGTGGATGTTAGAACGACAGAAAACTACAGGCTTCGTTATAAAATTGGTATAGTTTTCTGGTCCGGAGGAAGTCAGCAGAGCATTCATGCACTATCCGAAATCATTGGGAAGTTTAAGTTCAAACAAACTGGCTTTGTCATCATCTGGCGCCAAAAAGTTGCAAGAGGCGGGGAATAACAATGTGTGACGGTCCTAGTGCAAGTGGTTGTCCACAGTCCTTGTACTAGCAGCTGAGTAGCTAGCCAAGCGTACCATTCAGGCTACATTGGACACTGAATTGGAAGAGAAATTTCCATTAAGCAATTGAGCAAAGTATGCACTTTGCGATAGATAATATGCACCATTAATTGAAATTTGTTGTAATTAGTGGTGGATATTTAAACATGTCTCCTGTTTAAACACTTGTATAGTACAGTATATTTATATCTGGGGGTGAAATGTATTTGTGAGGTAAATTATAAATTATTACATGCAGAATTATATGAAATTGATTGTTGTAAATTTGGCAGCTCGTACAACTTTTAAATTACAGCTTCTGATCATACAATTTTTGGAAATGTACTTGAATTTTGAAATGAAAGTTTAGGAGACACCTGAAGTACAGAGTTTATAAAGTTTTTGAGTGTCCTGCATTTCTTACAACATCCTCAATAACTAGGAACCGAAAATATTTGAAAGTTGAGAACAGTGAGAACAGTTGAGGTGGATTTTGTACGTGATGTCCTGCAGTTTGTTGTTTATGGGAGTTTTGAGTTTGTACAGTTGTTGGAAAGCAATGGGCGTTTATTTTATATTGTTTGTCACTGGATGACATGATAATTCATATGTTAAAACCAACACTTGTTTATAAGGATTGTGATGTTAAAATTTCCCCATGTAATTATTATATTGGAGACTGTCAGGGTGGCAACACATGGAATATTGCTTTTCATTGTGGGGGATGGATTTTTTGTTGAATTTTTACATGTAATTTAAAGGTGTGACTTGAGGGAGTGAAGGTGAGGAGGAAAAAGGTGATTGATTGGTGGTGTGCAATTTACATATGTACCGTGTAAGACCTAAGCTAGGTAAGACTGGACAACCAGTGATGATTAATAATATTGGACTCAATTCATGAATGACTCAAAACCCAGACTTTCCAACATAGGAAAGTAGATTTATGTACGGCGATGAATTATATCTCCCAAATCCACCCTGACGTTTTCAACCTTCTCGAAAACAGGTTCGGTGTGCAGTTTTGTGGAGTATTCCACTATTATGGCCTGCTGAACATGGAGGTTTCTGATGTTGCAGGACTATCCGCTAGCACTAGACCCAATTCGATGCAATCAATATTGGGGCTAGGTTTGTCTTATTAGGAGTTGGTAAACTTGCCGCAGGACTGAATTGATGACCATTGGTGCGTACGTGGCATGCAACAGGCTTACTATATATGTAGTAGCCCTCTGCATTAATGATGATGTTTGCATTGCTAGTAAGCACTATAAAGGTAAACGCTGTTGTAATTATTAAACTGAATTGCTGGTAAATTCTTTTTGTAGGGGCAGCTGTTATATTCTTTTATCACAATGAGTTTTAAACGAGATGTATTTGGGGAGTTTAGTAATTGGGTGCTGGACCTCCTGCTCCGCGGTGTTTCCCTAGACTACTACTAATAAAGCTAGTTGGTAGAAATAAAAGTTGGTGGTTTTTAGACTAGTAATGCTAATGGAAGGAAGATTGGGTGATGTTCTGCGAAGAGGAGCAGAGTACAATGTCCCACTTCGAATGCGGAAACGTCAGTTTTTGGAAGCGCAGTTTAAAAAGCAATAACTTCTACCCGCATTAAAAGAACAGGGTGCACATGCGGGTCTAAGCCGAAATCTAGATTCGGTAGAGGCAATGGAAGAAGAAATCAGGTGAATCTTCAATGCTGTACGTGTTGTTCGAAGACTGACTGTTTTTTGGAAGACGGTAGCCCGAATAGAGAGAATTCTGAGAAAACTCAATTAAAGTCCAGTAATTTGTCTATTACTAGGTGAGATTGAGTCACTGTCAGGCTTTATCATTTGTCAGTGAGGAATAGTGTTGCGCGTAGAACCAATCGGTGTAGTTTGCTGCGTGCCATTCGTATGCATCAACACCGGTGCATAGTATACCATATAGTAGTGACCTGTTAAGGATGTTGCATCTAATTCATATGGTTGTTGTTTGTTTCCTTGCCAATTACAGAGACGATGTACCCTCCTGGACCGTCTTTCTCGGGATACCCGCGACCGCAAGGTGCGCATCATCACCACCTCGGTCTTCTCGCTCAGGAAAGTGCTCATCATCAGATGCTTCATCAACAACAACATCAACGAGACCAGCAAATGGTACAACACGATCACGTGCGAGTGAAACGAGAAAGAGGAGATTGCAGCGGATGCGCCGCTGCGGCTTGGAGGGAATCCTGCGAGGCTGCCGTGCTCTACGGCATGCAAAGAGGTGAAACATTACATAGTTTGATGGAATTTGACTTGATTGAAATGGGTTTACGCTGACAGGTGCCCAAGTTACTTTGTCCCAATAGCCCCAGTGCGTCAAGCATTGGACAGTTAATGTATTCCCCAGTAACCCAAATTTAGGGAATGCAATAATTTGTCATTGATCCTAAAAGAATCGATAATTATGACTGGGTGAATGTCTGAGTGAACCTATGCACGCTACAATGACACGTGTGTGTATTATTTCACCCTTTTACACCGTCAATGGGTTGCGCTAACATTCTGCATTTATGTGTTTCGTTTTATTCTGAGAGTCCTATGAAAGCATACAGTAGCCAATCATCTTCTTGGTGTCTGTCAAAATTAGTTGAGGTTGCAGTGGAATTGCATTGTAAATTGAAAACTGGAAACAATAGGAATAGAAAATAGTACAGTAATTTCCATTGTGTTAACTGCAGCAAAATGTTGTTTCATACAGCATTTTTAATTCAACAATTAGCCTTGGTTAATGGTATTCTTGCCACATACCACAGCCTTAATACCAGATCCTAAATAAGAAGAATGTAAGTGTGCTTATTGAAACAAAGTATATACATAGTTGAAGCAAATGAAAGGAATAAATAAGCAGCATATGAAGTGTTTGGATATGGTGATAACATTGTTGTGCGTTTTGCTTTGATAGTAGCTTGCTTCAGGGATTGTTAATACGATGAAATGGCCCACAACAACTGTGCCTTGGGTTGTTGTTTCTGATTAACCGTATTAATTGCTCGGTTAATTGGCTCGGACATACACTCGATATATTGGTGTAGGCCAACATTGAAGTCCCTTTTGGGCTTATTCATGAAGCAATCTCATTAGCTCGGACAATTCATTTGATTGCAAAAAAAGGACAATTTATTGCCGCAGTTTCGTTTCGAACCGAAGATTTATGCAACTGTCCATTTCCTTTTTTGCTGTATTTTGCTACTGAAAAATGATAAGGGAAAGTTGTTGACCATTAGAAGGGAATTTTTGTTTAACGGTTTATAGTAGGTGATGATTTTTATTTAGTGAAATGTTGGTACGTTTGCAGGTAGCACGACTCACCTATCGATTAGATGCGTATTCGGTGAGATTTTGTGCAGAATGCGGAAAATCCGGTATCGTAATGCGCCATTGAAGGCAATCGCAGGAATTGCGAATGAACGGAAACGAATAAGTGTGGTAAATTCAGCAGCATTTGCCTTAAAATCGGTGTATTTCAGGTAAATACCGATTATGGGATGGTTGGGTAAGCGAGCAAAAAAAAAAGCCGAAAATATATGTTGGACGTGACTGTCATGTAGAACAGCATTTTGAACGAGCAGCTGGTGAGGCTGCAATATATTTCCCAGACTCGGATATGTACAAGTTTTGTTTTATTATAGGCACAACAACAAAACGTATTTTAGCGCAAACCGATCGATGACCATTTATATTGTTTGGATTTGATGGTGGCGTTTTGCAGGAGCAGCAGCTTCACTTCTGAGTCGGGCCCATACAGTGACTACCAGTGCCAGTCATGGGTCCATCTGCTGGGCCGGTGTGGGAAGTGGCCCAGCAGCAGGAGCGATACCAACACCGGGACCAGGGCCAGGAGGACCCAACCAGGCACACACGGCCACCAATGGGAACACCCTGAAAGCGAAATCATCCAGCAGTCAGAGGTACTCCTCGTCTTCGTGGCACGACAGGCCCCGTGCCAGTCTGCAGACTCCGCACTCCGCCAAGGGTCCACACGAAGATAGCAAGCAGACACGAACGCTCAGTGCCCATCAGGTAAACATTTACCAGTTGTTGAAAGGACCTAATGTACACTGAAACGTAAAACTATGCATATCCCCTACACTTTTGGTTGGTACGAGTTTGGCGAAAACACATACCTCGCGTAAAGGTTCCATTACTTCACATCTAAAATTATGAAAATGCGATATGTTTAAGTGTATGTACTACAGAAAGAAAGGCATTGTTAAGCATGGTGCAGAATCAATTCGCAAATGGCATGCATATCGCAACGAGTCGATACGCAATCGTACCGTGCAAATTGACGCACGTACGTAGCAATTAACAACGATTGGAGTTAATAGCAAAATTTGGAAAATGATATAAAGCGCCACGGAAATGAAATCAGGTAAATGATAGGTGCGTCAATTAAATGGAAATGTAATGAGGATGAATTTTGAGAGATTGACATTATATGCGGAGGGAAAAAATACACGCCGAGTGCAATGTCGTTTTAGATGTTGTGTAGATGGGGGGAAAATATTGATTTTAAATGTCTTGATGCAAAGACATGGCACTAGTAGCTCACTTGTTTAATGTGGGAAAACATCGCTTGATCGATGCCGTGCAGCTAGATGAAGGGTGGAAAGTTTCCGCCACTGTTGGTGAAAAATTGCATATGGACATTTATTTGTACGTATTGATAGAATTACTAAAAGAATACATACGAGGCAAACGATTATTTAATGTTGCTATTTTGGAGAATTTTTTTGGAGGATGTTCCTTTGTGTACAAAAATAAGTCTGCGTTTTCTAAATTCAACTCGCCTTTGATGTTAGTCGGCATTTTTTGCCTAACCGTAAAAGAAATCATTTGGAGGCATAACTAAGAAGTTAATTTGTTTTTATTTTTCCATAAAGTTTTTTAGTGCTTCCTCAGTTTGGTGTAACATTTTCTTGCTGGCTGCAGCACAAGTACAATGTGCACGTACAATGCGGCGGTTTTCCACATTTTTGCCACCAAATAAGTAGGCTTGCACCACTTGAACCTATACTTGAATAAGCTGCTACGCGAGCGATTTAATTTCCACAATGTGTAATTATCGATTTTACGGTGCACAAATTGTTGTGCTGCTGTTTCTGCTGGCTGCGTAAATCATCGAGCGATCATTGCGGTGCTTTTGCTGGGCACCATCATTCCTACTTGAAAATTGCATACTATTTGGTACTTACGGATGAAATCTGCAAGTGTTGTCTCGAATTCGTGACAATTAACCTCTACCGTATTTCCTTCGCCAGGATGCACTGTCACGGCTGCCACCGTTGCCTCCACCACCTTCTCACATGTGCGATATGATGATGACCACACCTTCCGTGGATGCGACAGACCTGTCAACTCGCTGTTTCAAAGCTCCATTGGCAGGCTACACCGGTCTGGATTGCACAAAACAGCCGAAAGAAGCCCAAAGTGCTGCACGGCAGAAGATCGCCACCTCCAAGGACCGTGTCGTCAACGTGATGGACAATCGTGCCGCTGCTTCCCTCATGACATCCCACGCCAACGGTAGCAGCCCATACGACATGGTGCCTCCGGAGCCTCTGGAAGGACATGGGTTTCCTTGCGGGCTGCCTCATCTCACCGATTCCATGGGACATCCGATGCCCCCTCATTACCTGTTCGACTGGCCAGCTCACGCTCACCCTTCGCATTACCCCTCTGCGACTCACATGTCGATGACCGCAGCTCACCCGGGGTACCTGTTACCTTCCCAACATCACCCTCCCCATCCTTCTCCGCCTCACTTAATCTCGGAGCATCCTTCCGGTATGGGACTGGGTTCGCTGATGACGTCCAGGCCGTCTTTGTCGCCCATGAACTGCAGCGTTGCATCTAACGGTAGGCACGGACAAGGGCATCCGGATGAAGACGGCGTGCAAATGAACGGGAGAAGACAGGAAGGTGAAAAGAGTAAAGGGAAGCATTCGGAAGGATCTGGTAAAGGGTCGTCGTCAATACCGGTTGGGATTGCGGTGGCGAGGCAGAGGAGGGAAAACAAGCGAAGGAATGCGGCAAACGGTGAGGATTGCAGGACTTCGTCGGAGGAGTGCGCGAGCAGGAATGCGGAGTTGATGTGCCAGGATGCGAAGGAGTTGTCGAGGAGGAAAGTGCTTTACAGACACCCCTTGGAAGTGGTGGCTGCCGGGGGGTCATCTGCGCCGTGTGTACCGTGGGAAGACATCCCAAAGAGCGTGGCACCTTCCCTGCAATCGCATTGGATGCCACCGTCTCACCACAGTCTGGGCCAAACGCTGTGGCTAAATCAAGGACCTTACCCACCGGTGTCAGTGCAGATAAGTCCCATGGAACCGGGACACCCTCCGTTCCCTCCGTTCGGGTACCAGTTGTCTCGCGATCCAATCACGGGGCATCTTCTACTCATCCCAGCCGCGAACCTCGACTTGATGGATAGGCCGGGGATGTGGCCAAGTTTGGCACCGTCGTCGTTGGCCTCGCCGGCATCTCATCATCCGTTGCACCCGTTCATGTTACACCAACCGACTTTCTTGCATCAGCCGGCGGAGATTCCGAAACCATGCGATTACTCGTTGGGCTTGGTGAGGCAGGCTAAAATGGAGGAGCAGCCTGAGGGAATTGGATTGGAAGATGAAAAGTCGCCAACTGTGGAGTGTAACGTTGACCGGAAAGTTGATGAATCTCTTCTGACGTCGCCTCCCGTTCTACAGCGTCCGATATCCGAACCGGCTTCGCTAACGACAACGTTGGAGACTGTGACGAGTCGCTCGGAGCAGAAGAAGGAACGCGTTGATCCGGTGTTGGTCTCCTCCGGCTGTTTACCGTACCCACCGGAGTTTCCTCCATCCACAAGTCCCATGCCGTTCTTCCATTCATCGTCCTCATCGGACAGATCGGCAGATGCCCAAAAACGATCTCAGGGAACCTCCCCAGTGAACCCTGGAACGTGTCTTACCCCCATCAGCGAACCTGGCGATGCAACTGCGGAGGACGAAGCGACCTCGAACGATACCGCAACTGCTTTGACTGCGAGCGTGACCACCAACACTCCACCGGACTATTACGCTTTTGACGCTTCGGCTTGTACAGATAACCCCGGCACACCGTGTTCGGACGGTGGAACCGGAACGAAGAGCGAGCCTGTGATGGCTGACGCGAGCAATCAAACGGAAACTCCGCCGCTTACGGAAGAGGAGGAGAGTCTCGGTGATATGGGAGAGTACGACGAGGAGGAGGAGGAAGAGGAGATGTTAGATGTCGGTCATTGCAGGGAATGTGATCAGGGATTGTGTGTGGAAGTTGAACAAGAGTATGTTGCGAGTGTTGTTGCGAGCCAGCAGATGGACACGGAAGGTGAACCGGCAGATGTGAGAGTGGAGCCGTCCGAGCCGTCGAACGCTTCGGAGGACATCGACGTTGAAGTTGTGGAAGATGTGCCTGTCGTGGAAGGTGACGAAGATGTAGAGGTCGATGTATGCACCACGAACCACGGCCTGGAACTGTTGTCCAACTCGATACTGGAACACGAACAGGCCCATCGGACAAGTTGTATACGAATCCCCCAAGATGACAAATTGGAGGATGCAAGCAATTGTGCCAGTGATAAGCTGGATGCCCCGAACGGGTGTCCGGCAGATAGCAGGGAAAGCGCGGGTGGCCTTAGCATCCTGTGTGCCTTAGCGGAACAGAGGATTAAGGAGGAGACTTTGGTCGTTGGTCCTGTAAAGTGTAACTCAAACTCGTGCGTTAGTGTTGAAAGTGATTCCCCAGTGATACCCATTGATGAACATCATGGTGAAGGAGGAGGAGGAGGTGTGACAGCGACCGCAAAGAACATGTCGAGAACTCCGCAGAAGGAGTTCAAGCTGTTCATCGCTCACAAAATCTCACAGTATACACCGTTGGCTGAAGAAAAGTGCCAGCAGGTGCAGCCTCAAGCTGCGGCCGGCACAACGGTCGTAGCCACCAGACATGACAAAGAAGCGATGGACACGGCAGAGTTCCAGATGAGGCTTCGGCTCGCGGAACTGCAGAAGCAGTACCGGGAGAAGCAGAAGGAGTTGGCCAAGTTGCAACCGCGCAAAGAGAAGGTGCCGGTAGTACCTGGTGCAACGGTACTGGTTGGCAGCGACACCGGTGACCTTAGTCCAGTCAAAAGGGGTCCTGGCAGACCCAGAAAGCGAAAGCTCGCACCACCGATGGGTTCCGGCGTGCCAGTGAAGATCATCACGACGGCCATCACAACGTCAGTGACCACCGCGCAGATCACTGTGCCCATGTTAACCGGTGCGAAGAAGGAAGCAGAAGATGTAAGGAAGATGGTGGCAAAGCCTAGCGCAGTGTTGACAGCATTCTCTTCGTCCCTACCGACCACCACTACTACCACGAGCCATTTCAAGATGGGAAGGCCGATTCTGAAGCCACCGACGCTGATAACTCACAAGTTAGCGTACACCCCTCACATGTTGCTCACCAATGTGACCAATGCCAAAGCCAGATATCATCATACTTTGCAACCGTGGGAACGGATGGCCACGATGCATCCACCGGCCAAAACCACGGCACCGGTTGCGGCCCGAGCTGCCAAACCGTCTGCTGCGATGACGATGACGTCCGTTCCGAAAGCGAACGCCAGCAATAAATTGGAAAGGAAACATCTTCCGGGTCATCATCAGCATCACCGGCACAGACACCGTAACCGGGGAACAACGTCGAAACAGCAGAGGTCTCGCGTGATGATCCACGATTCCAGCTCGAGTGATGACTTCGATGACACAGGTTAGTAACTGGTTATTGTGCAAGTTGTATGATGGCGTGCATGTGTGCATTTAGCTAAAATGGTTTTTTTTTATATTGTAAAGTTCCTTATGGCGTTATACGTACATTGTTTTCCTATGAGTCTTAGCAGAACCACTTTAAAATTTGGTGATTTGAATTCATATAGTTTGTTGTAAATGTGCTCCAAACGAAATGAATATTTTGCACTATCTAAGAGGTATTCGAGTGAATTTCAAAAAGGAATTAAATGAAGATGGTAAATGCAGGGTTCATACCGACAGGGAAAGTCAAGGAAATTGTTCTTAGTCAGGAAAAGTCATGGAAATTGGATAAAAATGTGAAAAAGTCAGGGAAATTGCATGATTACCAGAAGACTGTAAAAGCATAATACACTCTCATAAGTTTGCAGCATTCAGAAATGTGAAGTACCTTATTTTGTTGGAACGCTGGTTGTCTATAAATGTAATGAAAGAGCTCTTGACAAAAGTTAAACTCATTTTTAAGTAGCATAATGAATGTAATACTGTTATAAAAGAAAAACTGAGAGATGTTTTTGCTGAGATAGAAGAATTTATTTCTAAAGTTTGGAAGTTTGCACTGAAATAAGTGAAACACTGGTCAATGGAAATAGCATAGTTCAGACTTTATAACTGATTTAATTTTTATTGAGTTTTCTTGGAAACGCACTTGAGCCGTGAACTTTAGTAGAGTGAAGAACAGCTCATCTTGAATAAATCCTGGAGTGGTTAGAACTGTAATTTATGTTTCTTAGTTTTTGCATTGGCATGCAACTCCAGATTACAACTTATCTTAAACATTGAAGTGAAACTTTGCAAATTCTGCAATTATGCATTACCGTAAGTGTTACGTAAGGTGTCTGGGGAATTTGCCGCAAGATGATGAATCCATTTTCCTCAGGCAATGGTAATCGAATTTGCGTGTTGGCCCTCTGAAGTAGAAAAGAGTTGTTGCTTATTTCAATTTTTGAGGTGTACTGCTTGAATGGTGATGTTGGTACTATATTATAAGCACGGGGTAATAAACCATGCGAAGAATAGCAATTTGAATACTGTCCGTTCCGTAACATGGTTGCAAATTCTATGTTCGCCGCGGTAATAACAATGTTGAATGTATTATTAACCATGATTGTTGCTTTGGACGTAAGGTGGGAATTGTTGACAATGACTTTAGGAAATATATTTTGAAACAGAAACTTCCAGCTCAGACGAAGAAGTTGTTCGGCCATCTCATAGAATTTCAGTTGCCGAATGCAAGGAAGCGAAACAAGTCATCGGGAGATTTGTGCCAGGGAATTCCACTAGATTCGTCTTGCCTTACTGTAAGATATGTAGTAAATGTTACAAGTGGAACTGATGCGAAAATGATACTAATGTTGCGTAAAAGAAGATGCAGCGCAAGCATTTTGCGCTTTCCCCAATCTTCAATGGAGGCTTTCACACTCGGGTGCTTTTAACATGATTTAAGATTTGCAAATATGAATGCAATCGGCCAGTTTAATGTAATTTTTGCTGTCTTTTTCTCCCACTTCATTGGTTTGCCTAAAAATTCTGCCGGTGAATCAACTAGGAAGCGGTAACCGGAGCAAAAAACGGTCATCGTGGACCGGTTCAAAATTTGTAGCCGAAAGATAATTCACTTTGCGGACGTGCAAAAAATGATTTGCCGCATGCGTACGGATGAAATATGTGGAATAACTTGTTTTGGGAATGACCGCAGGGATAGCGTGGAAATTTATGCGGTTAATATTGTCTTTTCTGAGAAATGTTTGGAAATTTTAATAACGCAGCTGCCTTTCGAGGAGTTTCCCGTCTCGTAGCTCTGCTGACATGCGGTGATAAACATTGAAGATTGAGGTTATATTGGTTTTACACGTTAATATACATTAACTTCCCCGGTATACCGAGATTAATTATTAAGGTGGAATATCAAACCGGTTTTAGGGACGATACGTGCAAAAAGGGGGCGCCCTGGTGGTGACTGTGCGCATTACTGGATGCATCA
>JAQFZQ010000794.1:0-26505 GCA_034696005.1 Glomeris marginata
TAGTTTTAATTGTATTCATTATTTCTACTGTCCGAATATCATGGGGTGTTACAAAACCGTGTCATATCTCCTTTAATTCACAATTCTGAAGGTCTTGCTCTTTAAAGTTCAACTCCGTACAATAACAAATGAACCATAAGTCATACGGAAAAGTACCGACTAGCACCAAAATGATTCACATGTTAAAATTGGAATTTTCTGATGGTCCATGGATTGGTACTTTTCCGTGTGTATTATTAAAATGGCAAAAAAAATAATAATAATAAAATAAAACAAATCATACGGGTTATATCTGCTATGTTGGCGGAAAAGACCTCTGTGTTTGAAACAATATAAAACAAAAATGAGGAAATGCGAATGAATCGGCAAAAAACTTTCATTTGTAATAACCAATTTCAAATTACCGGTTCTCGTTCTTCTGCACCAGAGCAATTCTTCCGTAATTCCAAGCCTTCTTTCTCAATATAGCAAACAAGATTAGCAGCACCTGTTCACACGCAAAACAATACATTATTAACTATGCTGCATTCATGGTTCAGTTATATTATTATCAAATTGAGCTCTCACCAGCCACACGATCACATTAATTAGAAGGTTTTCTGGAATTCCTTCGTACCCATCGTAGATTATATGAACCTTGTCATTGTCATGGTAATAATTACATTTCAAACTGTCATTGCCATCATCTGGCAAACCCAGTGTGTTATAGCCGCTTTGGTACATTTTTTGTATATCTGAAATAAACAGTCCCACAAATTCAATAATTTCCAAAGCAGCAAGTCAAAAGGAGTTCTTGGTGTTGAAAAAACAAACTAAAACATAATTCCAAGTGTGACCCTCACTTTGGAATATTTTTGTCAATAATTAAAGTGATGATTAGAGTTACATTTCCTCACTTTGCCATATGGACATCAAACATGGCCATGCACTTTGCATTGCACCACAACCACGATTATCAATTTAAGATAAGCTTCATGTTTCTTCAAATCAGTCCAAATATCATACAATTATAGCTATAGGATATTTACAGCTCGTTACTGCTGTCAGTTTACAAACTACAGATTTACCCGTATCCAAAGGCAATATAAATATTGACTTCCAAGATTATGATAAATGTGTCAGAACAACCCGCATAAAAAAGGAGGCCGACAGATGTTAGCCCAGAACTTGCATTTCTGTCAGTGCTGTCACATATGCGATATAATTTCATGCAGCATCTATATGGCTGCATAATACACCTGTAATTCTGGTACGGACAAAACAAGTGAGGAATTCAGCAGTCTTTGCTTTCATTTTGGCTTTCACCTTGATAAGAACACATCGATCTAAACATAATTCTATGACATAACAAGACATAACCTATATAACGTTGACAAACCTTGGCAATTTTCTCGCGCAACAACCGGTCAACTGACACGCAGTCAATGCGATAATCACGTGACATAATATTGCGTGAAAATATATTCCATGCAACTACATTGCGACAACGAACGGCCAAAGATCGAAATTACACAGTCGCGGAATATTTTTTACACGAAACAATTTCATTAACCCATGCAAACATCTTTTTACTATTTTCCTACCTCTGTCTTTATATCGAAGTCTTTAAATATGCCTACCATTCGACGAAATCACGGCATTGCCATCCGCGTCCGACGCGAAACAAATCTGGGATTTGGCATGTCTGGTGTAGCCAGTCATACGAGCAGAAAATCCCGTAAAATCCTCACATACACAAATTTTCGTTAAATTTGTTTTAGCTTTTTATCGTATAAATTAGCATTTACATTAAACGCCGAAAGTAAGTCTATTTTATATTTTATGCTGATTACCAATGTGTTCAATTATATGTTCAATTATGTGTGCTTCTTAAAAGGAATGCATGTTAGCCCCACCCTTAGCATACACGAAAGCTAATCGTCATTGAGAAATACGCGCGTCGCCCAATAGAAAAGCACTGGAGGTGGAGCCTAACTGCATTCGCATTTCTACAACTAGGCAACAACGGTATCGTGACATAGCAGCAATCGGTTTGCGTTTTTATACTGCCTTGTCGTCATTCTTATATTGAAATATCATTATAAATCTTGATAATGAGTTCGATCGGTACAGGTGTAAGTATACGGGAATATTATACGTGTATTTGGAGAATTTTTGCTGCATTTTACGTATTTAAATGGAAACTTTCTGCTCGTTTAGTACGATTTGTCTGCATCACAATTTTCACCTGACGGCCGAGTGTTCCAAGTTGAATATGCTCAAAAAGCTATTGAAAACAGCGGGTGCGTACTTTATAAATAATGGAAATACTAGCTAAAATAGGCCACTGAAATATTTGTATTTTCTATTTCTTCCATACAGAACGGCGATTGGACTTAGAGGAACTGATGGCATTGTGTTTGCAGTTGAAAAGCTTGTAACTTCAAAACTTTATGAATCTACATCCAATAAACGCATTTTTATGATTGATAGGCATATAGGAATGGTAGGTTATAAGCTTCAAAAATTCAGTTAACTTCATGCAAGATTTCACAGACATTTCCCTGTAATTCCACAATTAAAGTTATTATATCCGATGTAATTAATAACAGGTGTGTCAATAGTGAATATATCCTAATTTGTAAAATGTAACCAGAAGATTACAATAAACAATTGAATACAACAAGCAAAAGTAACCAATTTGTTCCAAAATTTAGTACAGCAGTTGCTGTTAAAACTGAAGTTAATTGTTCCTTGATTTTCATTTATGGATAAGGAATACTGAATACAAGCTTTGTTGTACATTGCATGGAAAAGTTAATTACAAATTTGAAATTACAGGCTGTTGCAGGTTTGCTGGCTGACTCTCGTCAGATAGTTGAAACCGCACGTACCGAAGCCAGCGATTACAGGGCAGAGTACGGTGCCCAGATACCTTTGAAGGTGTACATCTATCACCAATAATACTCGCCCATTTGTTATGTAACTTTGATATAATAGACCAATTGTTATACATTTAGTTCTTATCGGACCGTGTGGCAATGTACATGCACGCGTACACATTGTACAGCGCTGTGCGGCCATTTGGATGCAGCGCGTTGGTGGCAGCGTACGAAGCCGATGGTCCTCAGATGTACATGCTCGATCCATCAGGAGTATCATGGGTACGCAACTTTCTTATCTTGCTTTTAGCAATTTAAATGACTGGTTGTACCTCATTGGTTGTACTTCGTAGGGATATTACGGGTGCGCAATTGGCAAGGCTAAGCAAGCAGCGATGACTGAAATCGAGAAACTTCAGGTGTGTGGGTAGAATTTCGGTTTTTACAACATGGCTTTTGTTGAAACCATCCAATTGTTATTTGCAATTATGATTTTTTAAAGTTGAAAGACCTAACAGCGCGAGAATTGGTTAAAGAAGCAACACGAATGTAAGTGAACTGAAAATGGTACAGATCAATGGAGAAATTATAGTAATTAATACAGATAATTTCTCTTCAGAATTTACACCGTTCACGATGAAGTTAAAGACAAAAATTTCGAGTTGCAGCTAAGTTGGGTTGGAAAAGGTCAGTTGAGTTTTATAACGATCAGATTTAGTGCAATGTTTTGTATAATGAGCGGTAACATGTTTCTATTTGTGGTGTAGATACAAATGGCCGCCATGAATATGTTCCAGCACAACTTCAAACGGAAGCTGAAAAGTTTGCAAAGGTAAATTAATATAAAAAAAGGTGTTAAACTATAACAAAATGAATCTGGTATTAATTGAAATGTTGTGTATTCATAGGATGCAATGGAGGAAGAGTCTGCATCAGATGACGATGATTTGTAGACTATTCGTACCACAATAAAATTAACCCATTATTATAAATTTGGCCATTACTTGTGTTCTTTTTAAAGCATGGCACCAAATCAACTAATAAACAGTACATGAAATTGTGTGTAAATGCATTCTTCTATTCAGACTACATTATGTCCAAAGTAGACATTCTTTATCATTAAGAGAATCTAAGGAAAAAATACAGCAGGATGTAATAAACGTAGTCTTCATTGCAAATTAAAACTTTAGTGTAGTTTTTTTAGCCATTAATATGCAATACATTGTGAACTAATAACGTCTATTACGAGTATAAAAGTTATTGCGTGAGATTACCAAAAAAAAAACCTCGTTCAGGTATAGGAATTTCTGGTAAAATTAGTGAGCTGGTTGGAGAACTTCACTTTAGTGTCACAGTTCTGTGTTCTTGTGTGCGTATAATTATGCCACTTAAGATTCAACTGCATGGTGATCAATTGTTAATGTCATATGGCCTTGAAGTGGTGGTGTCCCAAAAGTAAGCCATCATGCTTCTGGTGTAACGAGGAAGAAAGGCGTAAGTTGTGTAAGTGGACATTGCGAGGATGAGAATCAAAACAGAATCTGCAGTCAAGTTAAAAGTTAAGAAAAGTTGTCTAGATTCTTGCCGAAATTCAATATGCAAATTTCCCAATGTAAAAAGGATACAAAACAACTGTTTTTCCCACGGTTCCAACATGTAAACGCCATAGTTCACCTCCAGTTGAAGGATCCAGAACCAGAAAAACGATGAAATTTTCTTGAAAACCATCTTTACACCTTAGCGTATGAGATTACACGCACAAAGAACGTCTCCGAAATAGAAATAAAACTTCAACAGACGATTACTCAATCCTGCGGCAAGAATTCTGATTGTAGATTGCGGCATTCCAAAGGTACATTATGTAAAAAACGGATGTTGAAATCAGCGCCACCTAGCAGCCGGAGACGCTACTATACGATATAAATTTGAACATGTCCGCAAGCAGTTTGCTAAATCCCCTTCCACTCTCAGCTTACTATGTGGGGTAATATCCGTCTGTACTAACGTTTTATACTGAAATTTAAATGATACATCTGCGTAGAGAAATTGTGTTTTTGCAAAAATTGCCTGTGGGGCAAACGTCCAAGGGGCAAAGACCCGGATCGAATTAATTTACTTATTTAGCCTTGGATTTTGCAATATTTGTTTTGTAAATTGCAGAAGTTTCGCGTATAAAACCATAAAGGATAGACTGCCAGTAATCCTCACAAAAGCAATTGATGGACTGTATCGTGACAAAGATTCAGTGGAAGGAAAATATGGAAAAGTGAAGTGTTTGGTATACAGGTTGTGCAAAAACCCGGGTTTTTGATCAGAATATATTTCAATATGCATTCAAATTTTCGCAGATTTATTAATGAGAATGACCTAGAAAATGTTTTAACAATCTAATATTAAAAAACAGCATTGTTTGAGTTTTATCAAGCGGGAAATTTCATAATCTATATGAATCTCGACCATATTTTTGCATTATAATTAAAGTTCACAAGTTCACATACATTTCAATGACCTCCAAACAATAACCAATGAATTTAAATAATATAATATTCTATAAAGGTGTGAGAAATAGCTCAAGGCTAAATTTTTTCTTACAAGGTTATTGCATTGACTGAACTAAATAATGTATAACAATGAAATATATATTTATTTCTTGAAAACCATAGTTTTTTGTCAAACTTGTTGCCATAAAAATATTTGTACATCTATAATGTCAAATATTAAATTTTCAATAAATTTGTGTAGGGTTCGAGAGAAGAGTTGAAACAAGTGATAGGAAGATTTTCCAAACTGCGAAATGAGATGCAAACAGACAAGCCACTCATTGCCATCGAGGATGACAGTGAAGATTCTGCACTATGGAACAGTTATTTAGAAAACCTGGAGACCATTGAACCCGGAGCGATCCGCACATGGTTTTCATCGCCGTGGTTGTTCGTGGAATGTTACATGTACCGTAGGATGTATGAAGCTTTCCAACTGAGGTCAGCACTAATTCAATGTATTCAAGTGCATACATATAAGTACTGTATACAGAAATTGTATTAAAACCCAAATTCTCCGAGACAGTTCATCGCTGAAATCGTACGACCCTTTCCGAGAACAGAAGGAATCCAGCTTCATGTCGTCCATCGATGCAGAAGTGATCCTTGCCAAACACCTCGAGGAAGTGATCAAAAACAGCAAAGGAAAAGAAAAGACGGATCTCTTTGAAAATTTCTACGAGTTCATTCAAGTTAGCGTAACGGTATACGATGTACGCGCGGTCCGAAACCGTAACGTTGTTTGTGATTCGCAGTTGGATCTTTGGGGAAACAAGTGTGATTTATCCATATCATCCGGAGTGGACAACTCGCAAACGTTGGACCCACTGAAGCAGTTAGAACCTCTGCGAAGCAACATCTTGGTGGATGACACGCGGAAACTTTGGGACTGCGTACTGCAAGCGGGGACATCGCCAGTGAAACTGGCACTCATTCTGGACAATGCCGGCTTTGAACTCTTCTCAGACCTATGCCTTGCAGATTTTCTCACCGCGACCGGATTGGTGCAACGGGTAGATTTCTACGTGAAGACCATGCCATGGTACGTGTCGGACACCACGCGGCACGACTTCGAATGGATGTTGAGCACCATGGGATCGGTACCCCGGGAACCGATGGCCGACCTCGCATCCAGGTGGACCAGTCTCATACAGAAAGGCACCTGGACCATCAAGAGCAACTGTTTTTGGACGTTGCCGCACGACTTCAGCGAAATGAAGTCGGCCGATAAGAATCTGTACGAAACGTTAGCCAAATACGAGGTGGTGATACTAAAAGGAGATCTGAATTACCGGAAGCTGACCGGGGACAGGCAGTGGGATCATACGGTTGGGTTTGATGTTTCGCTCAAAGGTTTTCATCCGGCTCCATTGTGCACTTTAAGAACTCTAAAATGTGATGTGGTCGTCGGATTGAAACCAGGACAGGCCGAGGAGATTGAACGGCAGCAAGAGGATTGGCAATTTACGGGAAGCTACGCGGTCGTTCAATTCTGTTCTTTGAAATCATAAACTGCTTACGCAATAAACTTTGCTATATACTCTTTTTCAGAATAACCTTTGCTATTCTATGAATTTAATAAAAATATTTTGTTGAAATATCAAACTCTGACTCTTATAATTGAATAAACAACTTGGTAATTATTTTTTTACAAAAAGATATGAAATTGTGCATTGAAACATGCTGCGAATTAAAGTAATAAACACTGAAGTATTCCTTACAATTTCCAATTTGCATTGCGCTATTAAAACATTACAATATCAAATAATATGACACTAGTCCGCTAGATGTCAGCACTGCTCAGCTTCTCCAAAAAAAAACACATTCAAATCAATGAGCTCAAATTATGATTTATTACGATTCGTATGGCACTCATCATCGATAATTTGCAGTCGTAATTAAATAATTCTCATTCCATAACGTGTAAATTAGCGGGCGACTGTAAAAAAAAGTACTACGAATAAAGTACTTGATTTGAAACAGACCGGCTACACAGGTTTTAACCAGACTGCAGTCAGCTGTCCATCAGGGTCCATGTTGTTGAGTTGGATTCGGTTGTAATTTCGACATATAGATCCAGGATAAAGAATTATAGTAAGAGAATAAATAATGGCAGACAGTGAACAAAAAGCAGTTCAGCTCGTTGCTGAGGCGGAGAAGAAAATGAAATCTTCGCAAGGATTTCTCAGCTCGCTTTTTGGGTGAGTTGAGCAATAAACGCTACAAACCGTGATTCGACCCACATTACTATATATTTTGCAACCGGAAATACCGAAACACAAAATACGCAATAACATGGTCAAATCGATTATTGCGAAACGGCGATGTTTGTTATTAATTACGGGCCAAAGGTGCGATCGTAAAATCGATCGACTGCTGTATCATTTAGGCCTACTGGTGATAGGCCTAATCAAGGGGAAAAAATGGTTTACCAAGAAATTTGTATGCAATTTGTGCTTCATCATCCGTGTTTGGATGATGACCACATTGTAAGACCAAAGTCTCACAATCTGGTGTATTCCAAAACCATTCATAATTATTAATGCGATTAGGGTAATAAAATCTTGATAAAATGATCCGCCTGACAATTAAAATTGTTAATTCATTTTAAATTTAGAGGATCATCTAAAGTTGAAGAAGCATGCGAGATGTATGGCCGTGCCGCAAACATGTTCAAGATGGCCAAAAAATGGACTCTTGCTGGAAACGCCTTCTGCCAGGCTGCTGCCATCCACCTGCAGACCGGAAGTAGACATGATGCAGCCACGGCTTACGTGGACGCCGGGACATGTTACAAAAAGGATGATCCGCAAGGTAACAATTGCCCTCCATTGCACATCTCCTTCGAGCAGTCACCTAACATCATTGTCTTTTGATTGTCTTATCGATCCACTTTCAGAATCCATCAACTGTCTCATGAAAGCAGTGGACATATACACCGATATGGTAAGGTTTACTCAACCCACTTGCGGAATACACGAATACTGCAAATGCCATCCGTTATCTCCCAACAGGGCAAATTTACAATCGCTGCCAAACATCACATGTCCATCGCGGAGATATACGAATCAGAAGTGCTGAACTTGGAAAAGGTGACATCAGTTTGCATGAATTGTCTCATTCTTAATGAACATCTTCTCACCATTTCGTGTTCATAGGCCATTCAGCATTACGAACAGGCAGCTGATTTCTTCAAGGGAGAGGAATCCAACAGGTGTGCCAATGTGTAGATGTGGTTAAGTAGAATGAGTTGATGGATACAATTTGATGATTTGATTCCACCAGTTCGGCAAATAAGTGCTCGTTGAAGGTAGCCCAGTACGCTGCGCAATTGGAGCGTTACGATAAAGCAACCGAGATATATGAACAGGTTTGTGTTGAAGTGGTTGTCCAGATGGGAAGTTGCTGAAATCTCGTTGTTTTCCAGGTGGGGACATCGTCTTTGGAAAGTTCCTTGCTGAAGTACGGTGCCAAGGAGCATTTCTTCCGCGCGGCGCTGTGTCATCTCTGCGTCGATGTTCTGAACGCGCAACACGCCATTCAGAAATACGAAGAGACGTATCCGGCATTTGCAGACTCCAGAGAATATAAATTCCTCAAGGTTCCTGGACGTTTTATTGAGTAATGTAAACCAAAAGAAATGTTCCTAACTGGAATTTCGATTTTCCAGTCACTTATTCTGCACACCGAGGAGCAAAATGTAGATGGTTTCACGGATGCCGTCAAAGATTACGATTCCATCTCGAGGCTTGACCCGTGGTACACGACAATGTTGCTTCGTATCAAGAAGAACGTTGCGGATAAACCAGATCTCTGCTGATCGCAACCTACTGAACTTAGCAGCATAATAACAATATTGCATGCTGCAAGATATAGAAATCTGTGTATAAATTATCTTGCATTCCGCCGCGTTGCAACAACATGCGAACTTATTTCATGTTCTCAGGATAATTAAATCCCAACTTGTTAAGATTCTGCTTGTTACTTACTTGTATTATGCAGCATTACATTTCCAACATTTCCAATGTCAAGTTGAAATGTTCAATTTGCAGGTGGCATTCGTTTCAATGATTTCTTGTAATGTGCACATGATATGAATTGTCCTACACCACTCAACCACTTTCCTAAACACCCTAACGGGATGTATATTATGGATATATGATTGGTGAAGTATGTGTTTGCGAAGTGGGAATTGTTTCCGTTTGAACATGAAAAGCGTGCAACTATCAGCACAAATCACTATATAGATGTATAATGTGACCCGAGTTTTATGTACGTTACATTATAATATATCTTAAATGCACTTACATTTCACTTGGTGTGTGTACTTCCGTGGATACTGTACATTGATGTTCTAATATCGGAGTTTGCAGGTTTGTGTAATTCCTGGAAACCAAAATGTGAATAAAAATCTTAATCAATGTCATGATCTGTAATAATTACTTAAAGGTCTAAACTCTAATTTATATTACAATGTTTTATTGAGCAGCAATATTAACCTTGCGATCGACGCACACAGCTACATGACAACACAAAAGCTGAATAGTGTAATAATTATAACAAAATATCATAATAGTGTAACAAATAAAAACTGGAACACAACCAAAAATTAAAACAAAATTATAATGGTCGACGATATCGATTTCATGTTGTCATTTAGATAATGGAATAACTAAACAAAATCAAGGATTTTAACGGAATTCGTGTGCATGGGGTATTGTGGGCTAACGTGTATGTACTCCCTGATATCAAAATACATTTATACAGTCAAAAACAAACATGTTACAATAATTGTGACCAAAATGTTGCACGCGAAATTCCTCCACGCAAGATTATTGCAAAGTACCATGTTCGGTATTACGGATGTCTGCAATAAACTTGCGTGGAATTAGATGCTGCGCAACAACCGCTAAACATTTATTTGCGCAAATAATTACTATCACCTCATTTACATCTAAAATTGCTCCCGCAAGGCAATTCTTGTTTGCCACTTTCCATTTCACTCGTACATATATCGAAAGAACAAACGTCGCTCAACAAAAATAACCGGTTATGCAACTGTATTGCGTGGTGTCAATGCGATCCGCAACATTCGCTTCATTAACCTATACGCAAAGTTGCACGCTTGCATATTTCACGCAATAAAGTTGCTCAACTGCCATTTCGAGTTTAAATAAACGTTGGCCGCAATAATTTAACATCATATCGCTTTTACAACATCTTCAAACGCACTTGAGTATCAAGTATTTCCCCAATTACTTACGATTTTTCGTATGATATTGTTGTATATTTGAGAAGTTTTTCACACGCAGTCGCGCGTTGCATGTCCAATCCAGTTCAGTTGCTGGTTACAATTCGAATTTTCAAACACCAGGCGGCGGTTACGGCGAAAACTAAAACCTGGCACGCGACAATAACCAAAATGTGACGTTCAAATTGCGGTCCATCAAAGATGTATGGCACCATTATATTGTTAAAATCTTGTGGTAGAATAAGGCAACTCAAGTGATGGATTAACTACACACAATCACAATTGTTTTTCAGCTTTATGAGCTGATATCCGATCACGTGTGGGTCTTGCCATTTTCAATGTCATTGTCATAAATCTGCAAATAAAATATAAATGCAATATTAAGTAGATGAATAAAGTTGGCATACGAATATTCGCGACATGCAAAAATATAATGACCTTCTATTCAGGGATATTGGTCTACCTTATACGTGGGATTGTCGTATGCGGTGTGGCTTTTGGGGTTGGTGATTGGGGCTTTGGCTGTCGACTGTTTCCTCAGTAGGATTATAAGTAAAATTACGAATCCCAGTCCACAAAGAGCTGCTATTACAGCTACCACTATCAAAGCAGCGTAGTAAGAGCTTCCGGTGCTGACATTACTATTTTCCAAAGTCGACTCCAGTTTTTCTATGCGCGCGGGAAATAATATAAATCAATTATTAAATTATTCACATAAATCAATTAAACTGTAAATGCACACTGTCATTAGGTGCAGTACCTTTCTCAGATGCCTTGGCAATAATCGGTCCTGGCTTTGTGATGGCTGATATCGGAACGGAGGATCTTGTTTTTCCGTTTAAAAGATACGCGTCCATCCAAATATCGTAGCTGCAAAAATGTTAATTATAGTTTATTACAATTTATCCTTAAATTGTGTTTCTTGTAATAAGTAAACTACAGTTACCTTGTGTTTGGACTGAGGTTTTCCAGCGTTAGCTGGAACTGATTTCCTTTCGGAGGTCTGAACATGGACCGTGGTTCACTGTCATCTTTGATTGATTTTGCTGGCTTGTACTGCACTCTGTACACTGTTACGTATTTATTTTCAGGGAACGGAACCCCGTTCCAAATGAGGTCCACACTGTACGGTGTCACTTTGTCCGCTCGCAGAGTCAAATTGAATTCAAATTTATCTGCGTCAGAAAATTACACGGTGATTACATATATAATCGTAATAGATTGATCAATAAATAGTTGTTGCAAAGTATTTCAAGCAGGAAAAGTTACCAATCAGAGGCAGTGTTCTAAAGCTGGATGGGTGCGTTGAGAGCACTTCAGTGGAAATATTCACAGGAGCGACAAAAACTACATCCACATCGTATACCATGTCTGGATGAAGATTGTCCAGGGTATATGCGGTTACATCTCTATGAATGAGCTCAGTTTGACTCCATTGGGCATCAGCATCATCTTTGGCTTTGTACTTCAACCGCACTCCATCGATGACCCGCTTCTCCGATGAATCGAACGACCTCCAGAGTACTTTCACGGAAGTTGGTTGCTCGTCAGTGAAGTTGAGGGCTGCATCCAGAGACAACATTGGTGGCAGAGTTGTGGTTGTGGTCGAAGGTTCTACTGTAGCTGGATATATGAAAAATAAAACAATACATACAATATTACCATAATGGCTATACACATTATTATTCTTACGCAAGACTACTATTACTCACGAGTTGGTGGCATGTGGACCTGTATGACATCACTGGATGCCATGTTCTGCGCATCCATCAAAATAACTAGTACTTTGAGATAATACACAGTGTCCGGCTGTAAGTTGGAGAGTTCGTGCGAGATGACAGCGTGTTCGAAAAGGTTGCCATGTCCTGAAAACACTTCCTTGTTCCAATTTGTTGTATCTTCACTTTGTGACATCTCCGTCGTGTATAGGGCTTCAACGTGTCCGAAAAGGCCCACGTAGATATTTGGGATGGTGAACGTTATGCGAATGGATGTGGCGTTCAGAGGAACAGCTGTTAGATTGGTAACGCCGCGGCCTTCAATTCGAATAGATAGGGTACAAAATTAAGCTTCTTCCAGCATTTCCAGTATATTACAAAACAGTGTCTTGCATATATCCCTTACCATGATCGGTCTTATTACACATGACGTACGGGCACAGATTGGGCACATCACGGATGACGAGGAATTGCGGAGGACAATCAGAAGCAAGGGCCGAGTACTGTTCCGGTATTGACCTGCAACCTCCTTGGCATTCGGGGGATGCTGAACCATTGTTGAGCATGATGCAAGAGCAGAGCTGTTCTCGATGTCCTTCTCCCACATGCCACTGGTCACCCAAGCGGTACGTCACATTTTGAAATACACACATACCTGAAAATACCATCAAATAATTGTATATTTATTTTCCCATTATATGCTTTGAAAATAAATCCATGAATTGATATCACTGCAGTACGGAATGATAAATACAGCTGGAAATGTGAATATACCTTGTTCAAAAATCAATTCTGTCGTTGGATTACTGATGACTGCTGTGACATTAGGTTCTAGTGTAGTTTCTTCATCTAAATATAACACACAAGTTTCAGCAAACAACAACCAGTTTATATAGGAAGCTATGTCAGCATTACCAATATTATCCTCCGAGACCGCCAATCCCGATTCAGAAGTATTCAATGCGGCCGTGTCGTTGAAGACGGTAGGCTCTAAAATAAAGGTGCCCATTATGTTATTTATGCATCACAACTTTTACACGAATTAGTTTTGTTCACTTTATTATAATTTACCAAGTGTTGTTGTTGCAACTTCAGGACAATACCAATGCTGGCAGCATTTGTCATTCTCAATGAGAACTAGCTGAGGATCACCACACACCATGTCTTGAGGAGCTTCTTTAGCTACCGGAGGACACCTTGGTTGGCAAGTGACATTACCCACAACACATTTGCACTCTAGGGTGCAATCATCAACTAGATCTGATGGAATCATTTCCAAGTTGTGGAACTTGTGACCCTTGTAAGTACACATGGAGCCTGCGCATAGAAAGGAAAAGCTCAGCATGTATAATCTCTAAAATATGAAATATTAATTATCTCGTACCGTATTTGCAAGCCACGGCTGGGCAACAATGAGGTGGCCTGGGGAAGAATGTCCTATCAACTTCCCACTCCAGACAGCCGGTCTTGTCCGATGAAAGTTGGTTCATGCACAGCATTGCTTCGCAGCGCAGCTGTTGCTCGGGAAGACAATCGCAAACGGTGTTACATTCGTCGTTCAGCCTTTCACCAATGTGTAACGTCTTTCCCATGAACTCACAAGTGCCATTCACTAGCAAAATAAACGAACAATAATTACATTCCAAAACTAACTACAAAATGTATGTTGGGATTTTTTGGAAGACTGCGAAGGAACTTACATATTTTGATGGTCGTCGTGGAAGCAACTTGACTTAGGTCATCGAATTGCAAACCCATATCTGGATCGTTGACTTCCTTTTCTCGAGCCACCACAAAGTAGTACTGGCGGTTGGGTTCCAGGTCCGTGATGAACGTCTCGAGACCCACCTCGGAACCGTTCACGCTCACGAAGGCCACGTTTTGTTGAAGAGCCAGATCGTGGCGTTGCCATTCGTTGAAACCGTCTACTTTCGACAAGCGATCAGTGTATAGAACCAATAATGTTCTATCTCCCATAAATAGTTTCTCCATCAGCGGCTGAGACAACATCATCTGCATGCGTACAGTGCTTTGATCCACTGGCAGCACCTCTCTGATGAAAGCTGGGTGAATTGCGGGCTTTTTATGCGTTTCATCCCAAAGGAGTCTCATCTCTTTCTGTTTTGAGTCCATAGTGTCGTTCAATGATGTCAAATCAGTGGAGTTTTGCAGGAAATCAGTAGAGTTTTGCAGGAAATCAGTAAGTTCAGTAGAATTTAACCCGGTTGCTTCGGTTACATTGAATATTTCTTCCAAAGTTGAATTTGACACGTTCAAAACACTAGAAAATGTACTTTCTACATCAGTGACATTCTCAAAACCTGTCCTTTCACTTGTGGAATTAAAGAAATCCAAGTGTTGATGGTGCATTGTTGTAGTATCATTTGCATAATCCTCGTCCTCGAAATCGCTGAAGACCCTACTTCTGGATGTTGTGTTCCTCCAATGCACTGACGTGTTATTTCCATGTAGACGAATATTTAACAGAGCCGATTTCAAATCTTCTGTACTGTTAACTCCCATGCTTCTCAACACATCCTCTTCATCTGCAAGGGTCTCATTTGCATCACGCTCGTCGGAAGATAACATCACGGTGACGTTTGTTGCATTGTGCGTGTATTCATTGTCATCGAGGCTGATCTTCAAAAGGGCATCTCGTAAACCTTCTGTGCTGTTAACACCCAAGCTTTCGAAGACTTCGTCCTGATCTGAACCAGTTGTATTTGATTCGGATTCATCCCAAGTGGAATTTAGAAACGCGGTTTCAGTGGTTAAGTGGTCAACTAGGGCCAGCTTTGTGAAATTAGTCAAAGTAGCGTTGAATTCAGAGTCAGATAACGTTTCTGTTGTCAACGAATCGTTTCCATCAGATTCTTCTAAATCAGCTAGGGTGTTGTTTCCGAAAGAACGACCTTGAATATCATCTTCGTAGTCTAAAGTTATGTTGGTATTTGTAGAGTTAAAGGATGCGTCATTGTTAAATCCTGAAGTAGTGTTTTCGTTGATTTCTGAAGTTGTATCAATAAATTCTGAAGTAGTGTCATCCGCAAATTCTGTAGTAGTGTGTTTCACAAATTCGGAGTTAGTGTCATTATTGACATTTGAAGCAGTGTCATTATTTAAAACTGAAGTAGCATTTTCGATAGAACTTGAAGTGGTGTCATCAATAAATCCTGAAGTAGTGTCATCAATTAATTCTGTAGTAGTGTCATCAATGAAATCAGAAGTAGTGTCTTCAGTGAATTCAGTAGTGTCATCAATGAATTCAGAAGTAGTGTTATCAATTAATCCAGAATTAGTGTTATTTTCGGCAAATGTCGTAGTATTGCTATCGTTAAATCCCACGGTGACATTCTCGCTGTCCATCCAAGTAGCCTCCGTGGTTGTATAGTTCAAAAACTCCTCAACTATAGTGGTGTTGAACATCTTCGTGGCCGTTTCATTGACAACAGTGTCATTCTCGAGGCTAATGGGCTTCTCGGTGGTTGTGATGTTTGCGCAGACAGCAACCTCGCAGCAGTGATCCGTACGACTTGGAAACATCACGCACTCATCTCCAAAAGTCTCCTGAAGCTCACACCTGATATAAACAACTTGCATTGTGACATAGTGCAATTTCATACATGCTATAATAGATGCAGGTAGAAATTTTGAATTCTTACATACCTTGGGACACATTGCACTTGGCCATCAACGAGACAGTGACACAAGGATTCGCATCCATCTTCAAAATGCTCATCTTCGTTGTACGTCAGGTTCTTATAGAGACATCCAGGCCGCTGCGGATGTGGTGTGAGTGGCTCCCAAACTTCCTTTCGGATGGCTACAGCATTAATTGCAAAAAAATATCAACTGACGGTTTATCATATGTGGGTGTACGATGGTGAACTACACGTACGGTGGCCCTCAGTGTCATTTTCAAAGAAGCCATCGCTGGTGCTGGATTCGTCACTCGTATCGCACACGAGCACTTTGCAGCACTTATCCCGAGGATCCTGCATCAGACGGCAGTTAGGGTCTTTGAGAGCCCGTAGTTTTTCTTGGATCATCGGACATCGTGGCTGGCAGTGGATTTCGAACTTTCCATCCCTGTCCAGGCACTGGCACTTGAGCTGACAACCGTTGTCGAATTCCTCTCCAACTGCGTACATTGTTCCACCGGAGGTACAGCCTTCCTTCACTGGAGTTGTTTTCTGTCTTCCACCAACTGCACATAAATAAATTTTACTATTAACGTTGACTCACTCCAATGAATACACTATAAAGTCAAAACAATATGGAAAAATACTTACATGGTTTTACAGGCGGTACACAAACTGTGCTGCCACAACCGGTAAGACAGCATTTGTTACCCATGCAATCGTTATCACTCTTACACGTAGATTTGCAGGAGCCAAGGACATCTGGTACATACGATGGACATTCTCCAGCAGGACTTAACGTAAGTGACTCTAAAGAAAAGATTACTGGTTAAATAATAATCTCATTAGCTTACATCTAAAAGGAACCTACCGAATTTAACTTTGGTCGTTGGCTGCTTATTGCTTGCACACGCAACAATCACACAACATGGGTCTTCACCACTCGGTGTCTCAAAGCAGAGTTCATCTTGAGCAAAACTGCCCACTCTGTGATACGGCAAGCTACAGATGTCTTGACCGCATTCACTCGTACCGTTCAAGGTGCAGGTACATTTCTCTTCGCATGCTTTCGAGTAAGTTTCTCCAACCCGGTACGTGCTATTCTCCCACAAGCACCCATCTAATAAAAGTGAACACGACTTCAGACAATGATCTGTTATATGTAACTATCAAATAATGTAATATGAATGCTAGGCACCTTCTGTGCTTGAGGACATGGCTTCCGTCCAAGCACCGAGTCTCTCCGACTCAAAATCATCCCATACCGCGACACGGACATTGTACAATGTGTGAGGTTGGAGGTTGTGAATCGTCGCATTTGGCGCATTAGAAGCCTGGTAACAAAGTTGTCATTAATTTGATTAGAGCATTCAGTGTCAATTAATTAACTCTTGATGATTAGCACGATACGTACTTGGATCCTCTGCCACGGATCGGGTTCCTTGAAAGGGTCTTCCGCGTTCACCGCGGCACGGTACTCCACAACGTAGCCGTGATTGTAATTGGGTGCCTTGAAATCATCCCAGGCAAGTGCCAGTGACGAAGGTGTCCTTCCGGTAACGATCACTTTAGGGTCTCCCACAGGACCCATTGCTGTAAAATGAAATAAATCAGATCTATAGGAATGGTACTTTGTATTTTGCATGGCAAACATCTCCAGTGAACGAACCCTTCTCATCACACGAGATCAGGAGGCAACAGGTAGGGTCATCAGGGTCGGGCATCGTCCTGCACGATGTGGATGTGGAGGACGCGGAAGAATGGAGGGAAGTGGAGGAGGAGGATGACTCCATCATCTCCTGAGGAACTTTACACCGTGGTCTGCACTGGGCAACGCCCCCTTCTGAGCACAAACACCTTTCTTGGCAGCCAACACTAAAAGATTCACCCACGCCGTACCATGTTTCATTTGACTCGCAACCATCTGAAAATGAACCAAATATTTTATTAAAATATCATTACCGAATCTGATTCTGCTAACAAAATTAAAACACTACCATTGATGAACATGTGATACTGAAAGTCAGATAACTCATTTAGAAAAGTATGAATTTTTAGACACCTATACATTGGTAAGCAATAAATTTTTCATGAATATTTTTTAATCTTCCAAATATGTGACCTACAGTATGAAGATGCATCTTATTACAACTGAAATTATCATTGTTATCAGACCAACAAATGAAAACGTGTCTGGGAAAAAGTTGCAACCTGAAGAGTGTTCATTTGCGGAGTGATGATGAACAGTGCTGACCTATTTCGTTTGAATTGTAGTGTGTTGAACATTGTGTTTGAAAGTGAAAACAGACAATTTAGACAGTGGGTTATAATAATAATAGGTTGGCCACAATGCATTTGAAGAAACCATTCTTGCAATATTAAATTGCAACCAAAAAAGGACAAAAATCAACATTATATAACCTAAATTAATATCAGTATATAGTAGACATACATTGTCTTTTATTTTATAAATGTAAAATCCTGTTTCACAATTTGATGAAAAAGTAGTTATTTGGTAGATGCTAACAATGTAGAGAGGAACAAGGAAATTTGCGGCTGTTAACAAATATACTGACACAGCTTGTGTGTCTGAAAAATCTCATCCAAGAACGAATAACAAGAAACCGGTTTCTGTCTTTTATATAATTTTGATGCTGCATCATCAACTTAAATTGTTATCATCTTTTCCTACTGTACATGGCTGTAATCACATGTATACAAACTGATTTGCGACTTCCCTGTTGGGTTTTATGCGTGCCAATCATGCATTGCGTGTGAATATATCCAAAGGAAATTGCATGGTATTTTACCTTTCGTTGCATATGAGCCTATTGAAAAGAACACAAAAGAAGCCACTTGATAAACTCACCGTGCGTTTTCATTATTACAGTCTCAGACTTATTAGTACTTTCATCCTTCACTTGGACAAAATACACCGAAGAAGACTTCAGCCCTCCTACTGCTACCGTACCATCATCGGAATATGTTGTCTGAAATTATAAGAAAATCAACAAAATAATTATTACAGTGTGATGAATATATGAACAAATTACTCATATGTATACCAGCCTTGATATTACAATTGATATTTCAATTTTAAATAAGTTTTCCATTTGTACATTATGTAAAAATACAGTCTCTTTCAGACAGCCATGCATTACAATGACTGTAAAAATAATTATACAATGAATACGTAATTATGTTCCCAGAGATTCATTGTGGGAAACAAAGCACTCATGAAATATTTGAAAAAATGATGGGAGTAAAAAACTTTGTCTGGGGAGAAGCAGAAAGAAGAAGAAGAAAATACAATGCAATGAAAATGAAGGTCAAAATGTTGTCAAGAAAAAATATATGGCAACAAAAGAACTTACAGGAGGGATGTCCCATTGCGTTTCATTATCTTCATCTTTGTTGTCTTGGTATTTGGTAAGAATAACAAAATGAGACATGGGTTCTGTTCGCCATCTGATCACTGTTGAGTTATGACTTGTTTCCAACACCTGGATCCCAAATGGACCTACAAAAAAGTTAAAACAAGGCTCGAATTAAGCTACCATTCCTTTTGAAACCTTCTGTGGGTAAAATTTAATGATATTCAAACATCATAAGCTTTTGCAGACCCTTTTTTACTGCATGCCATGATCTTTTGTGCCCTTAAAAGTTCCCCTAAAGGTCTCAGGAAACTCGGTCAAACCAGGAACATAAATAAGTATATAACTGGTATGTGGACACTTTTTTGTTGTCCCAGTTTAAGAAAGGACCAAATACGTATCTGACATACATTCAATGCTTTTTGTTTGCTGTAGACAGCTACAGGTATAGACAGATTCAAATGAACTGTAATGAAATGTATACAAAATTTAATGTCAAAATATAACCATATATACATAAAATTCATTGTTTGCATGCCATATTGCAACAAAACCACATGATATTTTTGAAAACGGGACTTGTCTGTGCTTTCAAAATCAGTTTTTGGAATAATAATTTAAAGCTTCTATCTTGAATTTAAAAATATCCCAAACAAATTTTCCTTTCATGTTAAATTTATTTGTGACACCATGCTATTACATGGTAATACAATTCGGTACAAACATATTTTTTGACATAACCAGTTTGCTAATTTTGTAAACCATGTCATTAGCGCTTTATTTCTCAATTCCTGTTAAATTATATATCCTGTATATAGAAATTGCTAGCTTTTTACGTGTTATATCAGGGTTTTATTCGATTCGCAACTTTGAAGTGAATGTTTTATACTTTGGCCAACGACCTTATAGTAGTAGGAATAACTTTCTTTTTCTTCTTAAAACAGTCAATCTTTTTATAAAGTGCTTCTTTGAACAAAGGTTCACACAAAAAAGAATAACCCTGCAAAAAAATCTAAACAAAAGCTGCACGTGTTTCAAAAATTGTTCGTCAAATAACAAAAATGGCCGCAGTGTTTAACCTCGTTGTTTGACGTATGTGAATTTATTTACATGCGAAATCGAGCGGAAATATATTATTTATTAAAAAGTAAAAAGAAGTTGGCGCCAGTGAATCAACTCTTTACAATGATAAGGAGAAACTGAAAACATTTTCAATTGAACTTCACACTGAGCTCTTTCAGGGAAATACACTGAGTGTCACACATGTATTTCATAGAAAAGTACATTGAGCGAATTTTGGCTCAAGAAATACATGACATAAATTCGTGGATTCGATGCTAATGTAAAATAAACAAGGTCATTGTGCAAACAGCCTGAAAGGCGGACGTGCAGATAACACCAATATATACCTTTCTTTTTACATTGGTGAAAAATCAAACTTGTCTAAATCAGGGACTATTTTTCAGTAGGACTACCTATTCACTTACATAATCTCCAAACCCATTTTGCGACCTCGTTATTAACATACATTGGCAGTAATTTCAAACAACAAAACAATTAAAAAAGTTGCTAACATAATTTAAAAACTTGCTTTCTCTTGCACCTGCACCTAAATAATATTATATTTTAATCTCAATCAAAAATCAAACCACAAATCCTATAAGATAACTAATATTATAGTATAAAATCCATAAATATTTGTCAACATTTGTTGGAAATTGCACAAAATTAACTTGTTTATAAAAATAATTATGTAAAAGTTGAAACAAATTGCATTAAAATAATAAAATGTTTAACAAAGAAAGGAAGAACACATCATTTTGTTAAAAAAATATATAATTGAAATTAATGTTTATATAATTTACAAGAGATAAGCTGGAATTTCAAGGAAATGTTATATAGTGGGTCCGCACTCAAGATTGCACCATCCAGAATATTCAATCGACTTACAAAAATGTGTTAACCGATGAAAACAATACATTGGCATTCATACCGTTAGTAGGCCCCACCCCTTGTATTTTTTCATTGGTTTAAAACTTTTTTTGTTCATCATTATCACTTTGCAGCTATGCCGCTTGATGCAATCTTGAATGCAATCGCACTATAGTAAACTAACAATTTTAATTTTTGTTTGTTTAAATTGTTTTAACAAAATAAGGCAGACATTGAAAGGTATATGCAATACATGCAGGCCTAGAATATACACCAATAAATGCAATTAAATACAGGTCTTCTATAATACAAAATAATATAAAAGTTAATAATTGCATAACATATATAGGTACGTATTACAACATATATAACTATATACCTAAAATAGGTTGAATTATATTGAATAACGTTTATATATAAACTTAATTACATGTAATGCAGTGTAATTTGTGAGGGTCTGGTGTAGGTCAGCACGCAAGTGTAATTTTATAAATTGGCGGCCATTTTGAGTTATGTAGCTACCTGGCATTTTTTCACTGTTATCATCTAAACTTCATCACCCAACCATGAAGATTGCCCATTACAGTCAGCATTATTTTCTCACACCATTGACTTTCACCAAAAAGAAATAACCATTTGACTAAACACACACTTATTTTCCACTTAGAAATGCAGTTTGAAATCGACCAAAAATCCCCTCGTTTCCATGTCAGATCGTTCGCAGCGCCACCTGATTTTCGGTGTCTACAAAAGGTAAGTTTGAGCCAACTTTGAGTCATCAACAAATTCTAAAAACATGTTGATGTGAACTATGTGAACTTCTTGTCATCCGACACACACTTCCCATATCCGTACTATAAACAATACACAAGTTCGTTTATAATAATGGTAAATATATTCTGTTGTTCAAACAAAAGAAGCTAATAAATCCAACAAAAAAATGTGGACAACTGCAAACTGAAACCGGATACGATGAATATCTGGAAATTATTTCAACGGATACACATCATTGTTCAGTATACAAAATATAATGTAGGTGTTGCATAGGGCCTTGGCTGTTTTCAACATTATTGTTTATTTTGCAGCACCAGTTTACTTGGAAACATACACATGCAAGCTGGGGTTTACTTTTTACTTTTTAATGAAACTGAGCTAAATGCAAATGAAGCCTGAATCAATAAGATGCTGCATGCAACAAACCCTTATTTGGAAAAAGTGGGCCAAAAATAAATCTATTGTAGGTTAGATAAACGGGCCAATAATTTCACCAAATGTCCTCCTTGTAGCCTATATAAAATCGCACAAAAATAGGGTGAAAGTAAATTTATATTGTTATTAAGCTGGAAAATATAAACCGACTACACAATTGAATTGTATTTAAATACACTTTTTATCAAGTTCATTAAAAGTAATAAAATACTTTCAGTTTCAGGTTTTTTATTCTGTGTATCTATTTACTATATTCAGTTTTGATACAATATTAAAACAATTGCTACATTGTTTTAACGGTCTCTTATTATTTTCCTTTATATTAAGAAAATATTTCAAATTTAGTTAATAATAACCTTGCAACAATAATATTAAAAAATTACAGCATCAATGAAATTTAACTTTTGTTTTATATACCTAAATTTAACTTGAATCATTTCGCAACATGGATAAAAATAAAAATCGAGAACCATATTGTATATAAAATTGCACAACTCATTTTGCAATACACAATATATTTATAGGTTGCATATTATTGCGATTGGCAATCGACATTTCTCACACATCTTTTGAAACAAGTTCCAGAATGGTCTCACGTTCCATGCTTTTTAAGCCTAGGAACGTGGTAAAAAGAACAATAGCAAGATGGCCGCTGTTTCTTTATATACCGCAATATGTAAAATTTCAATGTGAGCAATGCAATAGGCACGCAATGTTTCCATTTTTGGAGGCGAGTCGATGCAAAACAGTGTGTAAAAATATGCGGAACTTCTTTTAGCCAATCCATGTATAGAAAGATGACAGTCACCACCAGACACCAATAAAAGTGTGACAGGTTGAAATAAAAAAAAATATCACACAATGAAGCAAATATAAAACAAAAAACATACTTTGATTGCACCACACCTCAAAATCAAAAACAACAAGTAAACATGTGGATAAATCTGGCTCCGGTTATTATGCAAATTTGCACTAATTGCATTCCGCCGCCATCTTGGTTTTGCTTATAGTGCAAAATTAAGTGAAAAATAATATAATGAATTTATATAATTATTTAAATGTTTTTCTTTACAGTACATTATTGGATTTCAGCATTTGCATGCATACATTTGCAAGAGCCACATTTTATAAACAATAGATTTAATGTCCTCGTTTTTAAATAGACAAACAATTAGCATTTAAAATTAAAGCTGTAAAGTGGAAAAATTTAACTTAATTTCAGGTGCTTCCAGGTGTTTGTTTATAAACTGTTATAAAAGTTCCCTCGTCTTTTTTACTTATAGAAAACTACTCAATTATTTCATTCTTCCTGCTTAGGGTATATTCACTTATAATTTACAAACTCGCCTGAGGGTTAGAAAAAATAGTAGAAGTAACTTTTGAATCGTTTCTAATTTGAAATCCTTATAAAATACGAGATTTACATAATTTCTATAACCTGAGCTAGCTGCAGGCAGAAAAAAAATCACATATATAATATATAGTATGATATCATCCTATAATTACACAAGGTTCACATTTGAGATGGGACAAAAACACGAGTTCACTTTCCAATCAGAGTCAGCGGTGCGTTAAGACGTTGAAAAGACGTTGAAGGGTTTATATATAGAACCACTCAGAGGATATGTACAGAAAAGAAAGGATATGAGAGTATCCTATTGTTCAATTTGTCTGCAGAATATTGCAAGACATTTCTTGAACAAAGCATAAAATGGGAAAGTTAAAACTGAAAAATCTCTTGTTTATTATTTTACATTAACTTGTAAATTAAAGAAAACATCTTCTATTATCATGTATAGGCTATATAAGTCCCTACATGCTCTGATTACGTAGTTTAGAAAATTGTTTAAAATGTAAGCACCATTAAGCCTACCATAAAATAGGGCAAGGACAGGTAAAAAACAATTTTTGGAACATCAGAGTCATAAATCCACAGAAAATCGTGCATTCATTTGACTTAAAGATGCTTCCAGTACAAGGATATACAGAAGAAAAAGACTATATAAAACAGGAAGTATTTTGAGAAATTATAGGATAAGGTAATGAATTATATAGTAAGTACATGTCAAAGTAAATTAAAGATAGAAAGTCTTGTTGAAAATAAATCCGTTGTAATATGTTATATTTACTTGAAATTAGCTCACAGACAGCACAATTTACAGGGATATGCAGAATCATATAAGACTTGTCTGCGAAATGTCCCTAAATTCAACATCAACCAGGTCAAGAACAATGATCAACACAAAACTTGATTGTTCTATACAAATGCAGATGAAAATCTTCAGGTCATGCATTGTAAATGTTGATGATTAATTGAACAGAAATTTTTTTCAACTCATATTTTGTCTATTTTAACAGCCATTTTGAACAAACTCTGATTTCAAATAATGGAACAATCTAATAATGTATATTTGAGTTAGTTTCTTATAAATCTGATGATCTCAAAAGCGCCATATTATTATGGAAATGGGACAATAAAATATATGGAATGGTGATCTTAAATGCAGGTTTTTAATTACTATCTTTAATTAAAATTAGTGATTTCAATTGGGGAATTGGTGGGTGTTTTTAATTAGAGAAACACACTGTAACTTACTCGTCCCAGATATTGGACAACAAGAAAATAGGTTAGCATTTCAAGTTTCGTGTTTCCAGATGAATCCTGGCCTGGATAAAGTCAAGCATATTTTAACCTCCGCAAAAATTTACACATTTTTATTTTTAAAGGCCATTTTGAAACAATATCCTGTCTGTTGGCCTCAACAAACCCCCCAACTTTTATTGTTTCATGCACACATATTTCGTGAGGTAAATGTCAATATATTGCATACAGTAATTTTCTTTCAAACCTCAAATTCCCAGGCCAATTCTCCATTTTTAAATAATGCAGATAATTTCTTAAAAAACATTGGCTACATGTAATAATATTCTCTGAAATAATCTTACTGAATTGATTTTACTAATTTTGGCCATGTGCCATATATTGCCAAAACCAGTTTGTAATCAAAAATTAAAAGATTTTGGTTGCAACTTAGTTTGTATAGCTGCCATGGTGAATGCTAGTCATTGTTTCAATTTAAAATAGACTTTTAACAATTACAAAAATCTAATTTTAGAAATTGATTTAAAACTGAAAATAAATTGTAAAGCAAAAATATTAAATAAAGTTCTGTCCTTGTCTGGTTCCTCATTTTCTTGTCGGCTTTAACAGTTTTAACATGCATATTGCACAGTAACACTTTGTATGGAAATTTAATACGCATAATGAGTTTCGCCTTGAACATGGAGAATTGTTAAATTATAATTATACTGCATGATTTCCATGAGAAATTCAACTATTAAACAGTGCAGGACTGCGTATAGGAATGTTCATGTAAAAAAGTGAAACAACTGAACCTTTGAAGCCTCAAATACAACCAACAAGAGTTATTTGCGGTACTGGAGCGAATCGTGCAAACAAACACAGGCTAAAACCATTAAAAACAATGTACAATCTGTTCAACAAGTGCTCAATATACTGGCACTTCAAGTACACATGCATAATATAGTAGCTTATGAACTTGCTTCAATGCCGAAATATGACAAATTCAATTTATTTACAAAAACAGACTTTGTCAATTAAGTCCTACTAATTTCCTTATAATTACATATGTCCATACTACAATATTGTTAATGGATAAGTATTCCCTATGATGTATTTCTTCTGTGACTTTTCTTGAATTTAAAACTAGAACATGGTCTAATTTATACTGTATAAAATTTTGTTTGTATCTAAACAAATATTTAACATTAAATTACAAATTACTATGCACTAAAAATATCCTACATAATTATTTCTAAGCTAAATCATGGTGTCTACCGAGAGCCAGTTAAAAATTTCCATGATATTTCCAGGTTTTCATGACGGAATTTTTAAAATTTCCATGACATTTTCCCAATAAAAGCATACAAAATTTAGGTGTAAGTTAAGACAAAATAA
>JAQFZQ010000795.1:0-26496 GCA_034696005.1 Glomeris marginata
TTTTTTCACCATATTTTCCGTGTTTGATTACATGTTTTTAGGGTATGTTCGAAAAAGGGTGGAACTTCTCCTTTAAGCGCTTCAGCGAAACCCAAAGATATTGACAATGTACAATGTACATTGCAATATTTGTCAATGCATTTTCTTGTCGCCTTGCTCAGAAAAATTCCTCAATAATCTAACACAAATGCAGTACAACTCCCTTCAGGTATGATTTCTTTCTACATACTGAAATCTATACTAAATAAACATTGCACCCACAACGTACATGAAAATAATTGTATTTCTCACAAATGTTTCTCAAGTAACAATGTTAGTATACTTTCCCTCCCTTCCACTCAGTTGACAAAAGATAAATTTCACATGATAATCTTGATGAAGCCACATAACATTCTGAAAATTGCATTAAAATCCGTTGTTTTCATTGCGTGCCACCCCTTTGTTAGTTTTTCTTATTTTAGGAATCTTGTTCTGATTATTAAGAACTATCCAAGAATATAGATTGTGCATGCATATTATTTTGTTAAAAAAATCTCATCTGCCTTGCAGGGTGATTGGGGTTGGATACCCCAGTTTGGTAACAATGAAACTAAGTTGCAGGTGGAATATTTAGCAGGTTCAAATGAAAATTTGCAACCATGCAACTAATTAACAAGATTTATGCTAGAGGATTTCTCTATAGGTGTTCTTTATGTCATTCTCGGAGTTCAGAACATAAATGTATGAGTTTCACTAGCCCTGGCAAATTGGACACTGGTCCCAAGATGGAAGGATAGACAGCTAGACTCCATTTTAGTTGAATCAGGATAATCCACTAAGATGCGCGAGACAAATTCGGATTTTTAGATATCAATATATTAATTTATTGTGCCAGCCAGATTGCTACATTGATTCGTCATTTACAATTAAAGCCAAATTACACGTCACTTTGCTGCTTTACAATAGCATATTGTATCTTCTCCCCGTTGTTAAGTGAATATTCTATTGGTGTCTCTGGTAGATCAAGGTCGATATAATTCATGGTATGTGTAGACCCTGTCGGAGTCTGACGTCCAATGATTGATATTGGCTGCAATAATCATGTCATCGTGAGAAGTGATTCATTTAGACGAACTTGTAGTAGATTTTCAACTCACTGCTGTAATCGGTCGTGATGTCGCTAAATTAGCGGTCGAAGTAGGTCGTGATGCTCCTAAATTCATCATTGTGGTAGGTCGTGATGTTCCCATCTTCATTGCGGTCGGTCGTGATTTTCCTAAATTCGCTATCGAAGCTGGCCGGGATGTTCCTGACAGGGAGCTCGAAGAATGTGAAGTTTCCGAACTTGAAGAACTGGTTAGGGATGGGGATTTCATGAGTTTAGCAGGGATAGCGTTCTTATGTGAACTTAGTGACTCCATATCCGAATAATGGGCTTCCAGTGTTTTCAAATATGGAGCTTCGTGTGTGCTTCGTTCTGGTATATGGCTCTGATTTGTCCTAAAATGTGCATAAAATCTTAAGAACATGACTATGTAAACAAACAAAACTTACTTCACACGCAGCAATTGGTATTACCTTGTCTGGTTTTTTGGGTGCACTGTTGCATAGACAGCTGCTGTTTACATAGAATTTAAATTAAATTTTATTGTAAGAATATCATATTTTAAATGAACACACCTTTAGCTTGTTGAGACCTACTGCTTCCCGGAGAGCTGTTTGAAGAATTTGCAGTATTTCCAGTATGATTCGTTACAGGTGCAGAAATACGCACATCATTAATCCTTGGTCCAGTCGCAGTAGGGTTGTTACCATAGCTTTGCAAAAATTTAAACGGTTGATAAATAGTTCCTTTCATATTTTCCAGTAATTAAAATTCAAAATTCAGATGTTAGTCATATTGTTTTACCTTGAGTTTGGGTTTCTCGACACGACTGAAAATGTTTTGAAGTACACCATTATAAAGAAGTTTGCTTGTTTTAAAATATTCTACTCAATTCTGTTGTATGTCGCATACATTGAAATGTGTATTAAAAGCATTTCAAAGTAGTTTTGATTGTAAATAGGTATGCTTTAATGTTAGACATATATGAGATAGTGTGTTTTTTAGTAAAAACCGAAAGTAATTCAATGAAAACACAATTTAGGTATGTTCTCAATAGATGCTTAATTTCATATGCAACTTTTCGTCTCTTGGAACACTTGGAATTATGAAAGAATATGCAACATCCTGTCACAGATTGCATTTCAAATTTACCTTTGTTCTTGAAACATAATTTCTTCTTCTTGTAACAAATGATCACAATGATGACTATAATAATTACAAACGCAACTGATCCGAAAACAATTCCAATAATCTGCCCAGTCGTTAGTCCTTCATCTATTGAAAACAGTGAACAATTAATGTAATAATAATTAGAAAACCACACACTTACTGTTTGCCTCGTTTATTCGAGATCATACCTATAATTTCAATTACAAACGGTTCTGATCTTACTCCGTTGTCATATATGTTATATTCGTTTTTGGCCACACAGGCGAATTTTCCTGCCTCCGCTTCAAATGTCAGGTATTCTGAGCTGGTATCATTTGTTTCAATACTGCTTGTGAAGTTGACCCAAAATTCATCTACCCATTTTTGCCACCAGACTTCTGGTTGTGGTTCTCCATCAGTTGAGCAATGCAGTGTTACATATTCCCCCGGCCATGCAAACAACAGTGGACCTGCTGTATGGTTTTGAAAAACTTGTACTGTCGACACCGCAGCTGAAAGTCAAAACATGCGATGTGTAATCATTGCAGTGAAGTTGTGCATTGTTACACTTGGATATTTGTTTGTGGGACTGCATAAATGCCACCACAAATTTAAATTATAACAAACCTGGTGTAACAATAACTGCATGTGTTTCGTTATAGAGTGTTTCTTCTGATGTTGGATGCAGACTTCGGCAAGATAAATTTGTACGTGATGAATTTGTATTTTCTATGGTGAAATTGAGGACACTGCTTCTTGTCCATAAGTGAGGATTATCTGGGTTATTTTGGGGAAATTCAGGGTCTCCGCTTCCCAATGATATGCCATCTGATATCCATTCTACATCTGCAGCTGGGCTTCCGTCAGCAATTGTACACCGTACTTCTATGAATGTGGTACCTTCTGCCACATGAATGCTTTCCCCATTTGGAATTTCATTTCCCTCGAATTCGATAATAGGAAATTTTGGAGCATCTTTAAAAGTAGGTCCAATAATGTTATTCTACACTGATTTCAATGTTTTGATATATCATTGAATGCGGTAAACTTACACAGAATTGTTACTTGCGCAGTTCGCGATCGTACAGATAGTTCTCCTATACCAGATGCTGGAGATATGCATTGATACATTCCGTTATCTTCCAGTGTGACGTGATTTATTAAAATGGAACATTCGCCATTTAAGGCTAGTCCAGTATACACTATATGTTCACCATCTGGTTCAAACAATGTTTGGCTTTTCCTCCAGTTACAACTTGATGGCTTTGCACTGAATACACATTCCAATTCGACATCTTCACCAGGATTTACAGTTGCATCTTGCGGTTGTTGTGTGATTGTTAGTTTTGTTGATGGACTTTCTGGTTTGACATGTGTCAAAATTTGTAGTTAAAACGACATACGTATGCAAACATGTTTTCATTTGCTTAAAAACCTACTTGGCCCATTGCTCAACTTTGATGGATATATTATTGCCTTTCCAGTATCGGTTCCCTGTTCTGAAATGTGCAATATAATAAATTGTAAGTACTTACTATTCAAAAGTTCCATTTAAATGTATATTTCATAAAATAATTCCTTTGTTATCAACGTGTACGTACCCCGTTCATAATTCACGGATTACTATGAGAATCATTGATTATATTTAAATGGTATTTTCAATGTGATAAATCACTCCTCAATGCTCGTGGGAACAAAAATAATATTTTTACCCCAACTTAATTATGAATGAGGCAATATTGTAATAGTCATCAAAATTGAACAATAAAGGTTTAAGCGATGGAAAGCCAATTGGTATAGACACGATCACAATTTCATTTTCAGTAAAATGTCGGAGTATATGGACTAGTCCATGCACTCGACCATTCCCTCAGACCAGACACCACTTATTTTAAGTGGAATTTGGAACTGAATCTGCACGTTAACAACAATACATCACCTATATATTTGTACGCATACCTTTTGGATTTCCTCCTTCTGAAGCTGAAATAAAAAAGGTTGTGCATAATTCAAGTCATTCGATTCAATGTTAAAGCAATATATGATCTAATCTTGATATTGCAGCGTTCATTGCTTTATAAAACTATATCGCCGACATTTTTCAATCCAATTTATACATACAGATCCTACCTTTCCAACAGAGAATCACAATGACCAAGTGTAGAAATAATGTGCCTTTCTTCATTCTTGTTACATTGATGAACGCAATTTAACTAAAATCGGTTCTACTGTTAGGCGGAGTTACTGATATGTTTGTCCCATGTTACAATCTAAACAATCTATCATTACTGTAAAGAAATAAATTGGCTACATGTGTCATAGGTGAATCACGCATATCTCCAAGGAGACTAGATATGGTATCATCAACTGTGAAGCAACGTTGCAATACTACTGTAAAATGCTGATAAATTAAAGCACTGAGACGTTTCAAATGTAATTGAAGTTGATAATGTCAATGAAAATAGCATACCTAGTTTACAATCACTTCATTTAAGGATCTGCATAATGATTTTCTCCTTGTATTGCCTATATGACATGACACGCTTTTATGTATAACATTAATATATTTTTGAAATCTGTAATATCTAACTTGCAGCTTGTATATATTATCTTATCCATATAGCTTATTCACAACTCTTGCTGATAAATTGCGGCCCTATAGTTCATTATTTTCTTCTCAGTTATATACCAAATAATATGGAAGTTCATCCCAGGATAAGAATGTGACATCACACTATAAGTTAAATTTAAACAGCCATACAGATATCATCTATACAATCTAGATTGTTTTAGCGTGATTTTGTGACCTATAGTGCAACAAGGCAGAGCGAGCTAAAAGGGGCGTCACACGTCACATGCAATCTATAGTGGTGGGCACCAGAGTTGAGGGTCGACGAGTCACTGTTAGATGCAGATGTACTCTCTAAACAGGGTTTAGAATACAAGTAACAGAATTTCCAGTCCCAACTAGTGACGTCACTCACTATAATCACATAATTACTGCAGGAATTATGTGGTATACCCAGTTTAGAGAGTACATCTGCATCTAACCGTGACTCATCGACCCTCAACTCTGGTGCCCACTACAGTATGTATTGAAGCCTTGTGAATTTAGATGTAATTTCTAATCATACCTAGAAAAATTCAGCTTGGTTTCAGAGTACTAAAAATAGTTAATGAATAACATTTGACAGTTGTGTTTTTTTTTTTTAATTTTTGTTTAGGCTCAAATTTATAAATGTTCGAATATTAGTAGTGTTCCAGTATCCCTGCTTTCTAGTTAAATAAATCCAAGTCATCTTCAAGTAATTGTTCTGCTCATGAAATATATTTTATTAGCTATTATACAAACATGAAGCCTGAATAATGTACAATTAATTCATGAATACAATGCTGGTCTGTTTTTATTTATGTTCGTTGAACTTCACTGCACTGCTTTGATCTGGTTTAGCTAGACATACTTCACTGGTTCTGAAATATAATTGGCATTAATTCTGGAAATTGCATTTTGAAAAGCACGATCAAATGGCCAGGTATATAATTACTTACCAGAAGAATCAAAAGTTACAGTCGTATCTTTAAAACCCGGGGTAGAGTATCCAGGATGATGTGAACGGCAGATTACAATAACAGTAGGTTGTTCTGCAGTTAATTCCACATCAACAGTGCCCGTAATGGTCACCAATTTTGGGTTCTCAGCATTAGGGTAAATTACATCTCTGCCTTCATTGTCAACATCATTTAGTGTCCATTTTATATCGGCCACAGGGTGACCATCTTCAGCTTTGCAGCTGATTGGCCATTTTCCAATAGGCTCGTTGATAATAGAATTTTCAGGAACTTCATTTCCTTTATAAATTAATACTGGGCTTTTTGGCGCTTCTATATAAATATATACAAAGCAAATGTCAATATATCTTTCTACAACATTTGAATAATTTAGGCCAATGAAAGATTTCGTTTCTTACGTAAAACTGTTACAGTTGCTTCGTCAGTTTCCACCTGAGCAGCATAACATAAATAGCGTCCATCTTGCTTAATTTGAACGTTTGGTATGACCATGTTGCAGTTCCCAACACCTTCATCTCCAATGAAGATATAGTCTTCTGGTGACAAAAGTGTCCCATCTTTGTACCAATCGCACAACCGTACTCCACCACTGTATACGGAATTTAACTTTACATCTTCTCCCAAACGTACTGTTGAATCTTGTGGTTGCTCAGTAACAGCTAGGTAATCTGGAATTTTCCGTATTCACAAGTCATTGATCATTGGATATAAGTTTCATGTTTAATGGGTATATATGCAGTTTTTGCATTCAGTCACCTGATACTGTTACTGTCAAGATGTTGCTCATTATAACCTCGGTATTTTCAGAGTTCCCAGAAACACATATATATCTGCTTTCTTCTATTGCGGTTTCAGTTATATTTTGTTTTGTGGCGACGATAGGCCAATCAAGGCTGGTTTTATTTTCTTTTAACCAACTGTACTGAGGTGAGGGATAACCATCAGCAATGCAGATCATGGTTGCGGTGCTTCCTATTGGAAACGTTGCATTAGTATCTGAGGTTCCTTCAAATGATGCTGTTGCATTTGTCACAGGTTCTAAATTTAAAAAAGAATGTTATCTGTGTTTCCGAGTATAATTTACCATAACAAAAGTTTGTTTAAAACTGACTTGCAATCCTCAATACAACGAAAGTTGATTCAGTTTGTTCATATGCATCATGATCAGCATTGCAATAAAGCTCTTTGTAATCATATTCTTCCTCTGGATTTAAAGTCAATTCGCTAATAGCGGTTAGTAATGGTTCTGTGATGCCATCTACCACACTATTATTTCCTTCTAATTCTTCTCCATCAAGAAGCCAAGTCAGTGAAGCTTCAGGATTCCCATCTTTAGCTGTGCAAGTTATTTTATTGTCATTTCCTTGAACGATTAGTTCTCCTCCTAATGTGTGATCTATTATTTCAGGATTTCCAGGCTTTTCTAGAAAATATATTTGTACATTTTGAAGTTAGTTCATTTTGCATATAACATATAATTACATAACTTACTAGAATAAATAGTTGAACTTACGTAATATGGTTAGTTTTGCAATTCGTGATGTTACTGCTGAGCCAGGAGTTGTCTCTGGAAATGCACATTGGTAGTTTCCGTTATCTTGCATTGTGAGAGTATTTATTCGAATAGAACAGTTTCCGCCGGTTGGCCAGTCGCCAATGGATGATACATGCCCTCCTGGGCTAGCTGCAATTATCAGGCCATCATGGGTCCACGCACAATAAGCTGGTATTGCAGAAAATACACATAAGAAATCAACGTTTTCTCCAGGGTTAGCTTTTACATCTTGAGGATCTTGTATCATATCCGTCTTAGTCGATGCAAGCTCTGAAACTATGTATAAAAGAGGCATATGGCATAATTAAATTGCCATCGAAAACATACAGATGAACATAGAAATACTATACAGCATACTATACAGCACTTACCTGTTAATTCCATCATAGCTACCAAAACGATGAACATTGTTGCTTTCTTCATTTTTAAGTGTGATACTTGCCAGTTTTCAGAACAAAGTGTTCGTTGCAATGATTCATAAGACATCAAACATGATTGGCTCACCCACAAATTATAATCATTAATCACAGATATTTTTCTGAGGAAATTTAATGGTATCTTTTTAAATGCGATAGCATTGTTCTTCAAGCCCTGATTGTTTCTGTGAAAATTGGTGATAAAATGCAGTAGTTCTGAGTTTTTAAAGAGGTTTTCTGAACAAGCAGTTTCGCAATTTCCTTTAATCAAATGTAAAATTCCAAATAACAATGTATGATATAACTTTCTAAATATAGCATTAAGTCAAGCACATTATTATATTCAAACAATATTGAAATTCCTAGACCAGTTATCAACAAATTAATCTATTATGTATGTAATCAGTATGTTATCATGAAAGTTGAAATCATTTCATGGAATCCAAGTAAACTGAATTTAGAATTTTACGATAATTATTGTGTAAAATCGCCAATATTTTGTTACAATGAAATTGTGATTTCGTTGGATATTACAGCGTTTCCATTATTTAATCTGTTTTCTGCTTTGCAGCGATATTTCCCAGCAATAGCATTCATATAAATAGTTGGCCCACTTTTCACGAATTTCCATTCGTCTTCGTTTTCGTCCTTCATTTCCCATTGATAATCTGCGATCGTAGAACCACTTGCAGAGCAAATAAGCTCCATTTTTTCTTTGTGAGATAATTTAACAGAGTTTTTGAAATGATTAACAACTGTTGCTGTGGCAACTCTCACTGGCCCTGAAATAATATATAAATGTAGTATTTAACATTCATATTTTGTGGAAAATTTACAATAAGAATGCGTGTTATATTTCTTGCTGTAATTACCTAATGAGCGAAAATTCACTGAAATGACTTCAAATCCTTGTGTGTCATAAGCTGGATGTTTGGAAATGCATGTTAGTCTAACATCAGGCGAATTTTCGTCTAATGTTATATTAATTGTACTGGTAACTGTCGTTAATTTTGGGTTTTCAGGATTAGTTTCTATCTGTTCGGATCCTTTTTCCACACACAAATTTTGAAACCATGAAATATCAGCAACCGGGTTTCCATCTTCTGCTTTGCAACTAACTGGCCAATTTCCATTAGGCAAATAGATTATACTGTTGTCTGGGAATTCTTCATTTGCAAATATTACCACTGGACTCTTTGGGGCCTCTGAAATACATTATACTTAATTCTACTAAATACTATAAAATTTGCATTCCTTGCCTGCATTTCAATTTTGCAAAGAATGCAGCCATTGTCACAAGAAAGTTTAATTACTTACGCAAAACAGTCACTTTTGCCTCATCAGATTTTACACCATGTGCTTCACAGAAATAAATTCCGTCTTGCTGAAGTTGAATATTTTGCATTAATATTGCGCAGTCCCCGTTGCTTTCATCACCAATGAAATCAGTTCCATCGTTGCCAGCCAAGAAGTAATTACCATCCTTATTCCATTTGCAAGTATCCACTCTACCACTAAATGTGCAATTTAATATCAGGTTTTCCCCTAATTTTACTTCTGTACTTTGTGGATGTTCAACAACAGTTAGGTTTCCTGATAATTTGTATGTTGAAGTGATTATTACAATTGACTTCATAAGTAACGTAAGAACTTTTATTACATTGGGGGAATTCATTACCTATTGTAATCCTTAATGTGTTGCTTCTAACGTAGTCGTCATTGTCATTGTTTTGTGCTGCGCAAACATAGAGACCTTCTTCTGCCACAATTGTTATATTTTGTGAGGTATCAAACGGAAACCAAACTCCTGTTGTATTTTCTTTTAGCCATATGTAATCTGGGGCTGGAAAGCCATCAGCAATGCAAAACATCGTAACAATGCTCCCTGGTGGAAAAGTTACATTTCTAGCAGAGTTTCCTTCAAAGGATGCTGTAACAGCTGTCACTGGAACTGAAATCAAAGAATACAGTGGTCATGGCTGTATGCATTCAGTTTAAGCATAAATAAATCCTTGTGTAATAAGAAATAGTCTAATTTTGAATATATACATAGAATGTACTAGCAGCACAATGTTATGGTAACAAACCTGGTTTAACAATAACTACATAGGTTTCGTTATAGAGCATATCTTCAGATGTAGGATGCAAACTTCGGCAAGATAAGTTTGTACGTGGTGAAGTAGTAATTTCTATGCTAAAATTGCTGCTTATTGTCCATAAATAAGGATTATCTGTGCTAGGTCTAGTCAAAGTATTTCCGCTTCCCAATGAACTGCCATCTATTATCCATTCTACATCTGCTGCTGGGTTTCCGTCAGCAATTGTACAGTTTACTTCAATGGACGTAGTACCTTCTGCCACATGAATGATTTCTCCATTTGGGATTTCATTTTCGTTGTATTTGATGATTGGAAATTTTGGAGCATCTATAAAAGTAAATTCAATAATGTCATTTCACATTTATGTATTTCGATGCTGTAGTTTCCTTAAATGCAGTTAACTTACACAAAATTGTTACATGCGCAGAGCGCGACTGTAGCCCTGGGTCAGAACCTAATGCTGGGGATATGCATTGGTACATTCCGTTATCTTCCAGGTGGACACTATTTATTCGAATTGAACAGTCCCCGTTGACTACAAGTCCAGTGTACTCTATATGTTCACCATCTGGTACAAACAATGTTGCACCTGTACTCCAAAAACAACTCGATGGCTTTGCACTGAATACACATTTCAATTCGACGTTTTCGCCAAGATTAGCTGTGGCATCTTGTGGTTCTTGTATTATTGTTATTTTTGTCGAAGAAGCATCTGCAATTAATGAATTGTGCGTTTTAAATAACTATTGTTGCCACATCATAAAATATTTCATATTAGATTACTAAGAAATACTTTTCTCCTTTAAAGAGACTTTGCTGCCATATGTTAGATTATCAAGATTTACATTAGCATGTTATGGTTCCAATGATTCATTACATCACATTCCTTCTAATGGAGGTGTTTATCAAAAAGTGTTAGAAATTCTCTTTCAATATGTACAGATCCGTGCATGAATGGAGGACGGATGTGTATATCATGTTAATTTCCAACTATAATATTTTATCTAATTGAGCAAAATAGTGAGTCTTACCTTTAAACACAGTCAATAAAACCAGAAACAAACAAAATTTTGTTTCTGTCATTCTCTTTCGATGAACAATGGTTGAAAAGAAATTGCTATTTTTTTTAAACAACTGTTTACTTATTTAGAAAGATAGGCGCACCTATATCTTGTCAATATAGATATTTCGTGAAATCTGTTGGTTCTCACAATTGGTTGATGACCTTGTTATATAATGTTGTGCAAACGTATAGTAAGTATATAATTATCATTAGTAAGCTGGTTGATGAACTTTTCATAGGTACTTTAAATAAATTTCGCTGTTAGCCAGTAAAAGCAGGGTTTCCACAATATTTATTTATTCCATTGACATACACATGTTGCATCAGCATAAATAACAACACAAAATCGTCTATGTGCTATCAAATACAGTCAGCTCTCGATATAGCGATTCTTTACATTAAGAACCGCTCGATATAATGAACAGAGTGGCTGGTCCCGACCATGCATCTAATGTATTAGCCTCTCAGTATAACGAACGCTCTGTATAACGAACCGCTCGATATAGCTAGCGACCGGTTCAGCTAGTCCCTTCACTGTCCCATAATTCTAAATGACTGTTTGTAAGGAGTGCACTTTGGTGTGCATGATAACAGTGCATACGATTGTTCGTCCCAAGTACACTCCCTGCCTTTTGCACTAATTTCGGTCCTTGAAACATTCTCCTAGTTGGTGGTGCCATTGAAGGAAAAACACATTATGTCACCTTGATGTCACCCTCGATGTTTTATGGGTCTCGAACCTTCCACGTGTCCTAAGAATAACTTGGGCAGCAAGAACACATAAACATGAGAGGGTATAAAAGGCAATATGTATAGCAATGCTCGGTGGTGCTTATAGATGCTCCACGATCTCTCCTCCAAACCACTTATTCAGTTCACTCAGGGTGTTCATTCCATCTCCAAACTCGAAGTCAACTTCAAGTGAGACGAAGTGTAAGGGTCCACCTTCGAAAGTGAGAACTAACCTTACAATGTGCAAATTACTTTGAATATTATTTATATCTGATCACTTTGATAGAAATTGCATATTTCTGGTAGAAAACATCATCAGTTAATTCACAAAATCACATTTGTTAAGTGCTTGTAATTTCTAACAATGATAAAAACTGGTTGCAGTCTTCGTAATCCGTCTTTCACAGCGCTGTCACTTCTGCAACGATACATACAATTGTGACATGATATCACTTTAATTCAGTTCTATTTGAATATACATATGTACTCTATATAAATCTTACTTTTGAAGCACAATATCTGGTGACTGAACGCATATAATGTAATTCCTAATGATATTGCCACTACAAAGATGCAGGCAGCTGCTGCTCCTACAAGAGCTCCAAGATTTACCTCATGGGGGTCTGAAAAAGCTTAATTCTCTTAGTGTCAATAAATTCCCAAAATATTTTTTGTGTCCAATTTTCTATATTTTAACTCTTACACTTGATTTCAATGGTGATCTCATTGGACATTAAATCGTTTCTGGTGTTGTGTTCATTCCTGGCTGTGCAAGTGTAGGTCCCTGGTTTATTTGTGACGTTTATACTTTTTTCGTTTGAAGGTAGTATCCACCAGTCATTTGAGTTTAGCTGATGAAACTTCCATTCATAGTAAGGATCTGGATCGCCATTAGCATCACAAAACAATGTGATTGTAACTTCAGGTCCAATAACGATTGGATTTGTTGTATTTATTTCAGGAATATAAGCACGGATTTGTGTTGTTGGAGCTGAAATACAGTAACAACAACATGAAATTTGTACTTTCTGTTAATCAATTATGTTTTGATGTTTCTACATACATGGAATACTCATTATGGCATAGGTTTCAGATCTTCCTTCAATGTATGCTGCATGAAAAGCTCCGCATCTTATTTTTTTATATTTCATGTCCTCAGTTATGGTTATGTTTAATATATTTGTTGTGGTAATCCAATAGCGGTTTGCTGAGCTGGTTTCATGTCTTACAAATCCATAATGTTCAACGTTGTTAACAAACCATTTTATCTGAGCAGCAGGGTTAGCATCTTTGACTCGGCAGTACACTGTTATGGCAGTTGCATTGTAGTTGATCTTCAACCTATCTCCTGTTTCCAAAACGCTTTCTTGGTACCATATTTCAGGACTTTGTGGCATATCTGAGTAGGGGGAAACGTATATTGAAAAGCATGTTGTATATATGCTGCATATATTCTTTTTACTTACTCTGTATTGTGACTTTAGCCGTGTTTGATATGGCTCCACCCTGCATACCAACTGCAGGCGATTCACATGTGTATGTTGCTTCAAAGTTAGCATTTGCAGACTTAATCATAATAGAGCAATCGTTGCTTTGTATGTCTCCAACGAAGATATACAGGTCCCCATCAGGGATAAATGGGTGTTCATCTCTCAGCCAATCACAGCTAAATGGTCTCCTGCTAAATATGCACTGGAGATAAACATCATCGCTATTTTTTACTATTGCATCTTTGGGATGAGCAATAACAGTCAGAATGTGCGATGTATCTGTCCCAGTTTAACATAATGTTAGGTTTCATTTTTCCTAGTCTTATTGAGGAAATGAAGTATGTTACAATATATCATGTGTTCCTACCTAATTCCACCTGAAGTTCTTCACTGTATACATAGTTCAAATTCTTATTTTTGCTTTTCGCACCGCATCTAAATTTACCCTCTTCGGCTATGTGCGTTGTGGTACTTTTGCTGTCAAATACTTCCCAAACGGGTTTTTCAGAATTTTTCTTTTCCCAAACGTACTCAAGTATCGGATCACCGATAGCGTTGCAATTCATGACAACAAAACTTCCAACAGTAGCAATTATACTTCTTTCCAAAGTATTTGTAACAAATCCCGCTGTGACGTTTACTACAACTCCTGCAGTGAAATATCCACATTATTATCAGCTTTCATTAGGAATAAGATTTGGGATTTGGTACTTTCCTGGAAGTATGATTTTTACTTGAGTGGATATCATATTGTTGCTGCCATTATACAATGGATGAATGGCATTGCATTGCAAAGTCCTATGTTGTAAATGTGAATCTTTTGCATGGAGAATCAATTCACTTTGGGCTGTTTTTAATATGTTATCCTTGCTGCTTGTTATAGTAGATTTTGCTGCCAATTCTTTTGAATCCATGATCCATTGTATGCTGGCTTCGGGGTTACCATTTCTAACCATGCATTTTAATGTAACGTAAGATTCGCCTTCTGCTACTGTCAGGTTGTCTCCGTTGCGAATTGTATTTCCATTGTAATGAATTTCTGGATTTTGAGGCCTCACTGAGAAATACATAATTAATGCAGTTTTATTTCAAATCGATCTTTTTACTGCTACTTGTGTAATCCCCTTTAATGAAATAGTTACTAATTACTTAATCTAGTTAACTTGTTAGTATTTCCATTTTTAGATATACACTATCATGTCAGTTACTCATTTACCTAAAACTGAAACTTTAGTTGGTGGATCTGACATTTCATTCCATGATTGTCCACATCGGTAAAACGCGTCATGAATTTGACAACTAGCATTTGTTATCTTTATGGTACAGTCATCATCGTTAGCATACTGGTAACCATTGTCACTTGACTTAAATGTGGTCCCATTTTTCGACCAAAGACACTGTGCAGTTTTGTTGCTAAGTAAGCACTTCAATATTAATTCATTCCCTTCTTCCACAGTTGCATTTTGAGGCTTCGCTATAATAACAGCAGCATTATTTGTTGCAGATATGAACCAGTGGCCTACGTGCACAAACAATATGGTTATTACAGTAGCAAGTATGCGTCATATATGTATATTTGCGATCATGAAATTCGTTTGAATTACCTGCGAACAGAATTACCGAGAAAAATGTTGTAAGGGTGTTCATCGTTAAGTGCTGAATTACTCATAACTAAAAATACTACATTTATGCTGCTTGCGCCATTCCCAACTTGTATCGCTTATGTTATTGTAGATACTGTATATTGCATCGAAAGCTTTGAAGTCAACACATACTGATAACTATGTTGATTTTCCTCTCCTTTATTATAAACGGGGTTTTCCATGTAATCGTACGTGAGAGCCTGGGATCAAACATGCAATATGTATTTGAACATTTTTGGGATTTAAAATTCAATTTTTGTGGGTATAGACTCAAAATTGTATATATTGAAATTCAATTCAATAACATGTAATTCAGGTTTCTCATCCTGTCTGTCTTCTAGAGGTCTAGATCAAGGCTCTATATAACTCCTAAAGAGTACATGTCATGCGCGTATGCTTTTGGGTGAATATAAAGACCTAAAATGCAGTGAAATAAAAGATATATAGCTGGCTGTAAAATTGATAGTAAAATTGTTTCATGCACATATGTATATATATAGCTTCAATCTTTTATTTACAGAATTATGTCAGAGCACTGTGCATGATTGATAATGTCTATACAAATATATACCGGTTTCGGTTTGGTCGGTCCAAGCTGCTTATCATTTGCACTGAACTTAGTTTATCAACCCATCGCATTTACAAGATCTAGCTATAGCATTGCCGTTTGCTATACAGGGCGATTCGCGGAGGCATTGCGTCACTAATAATACGGAAAGTAATCACAAATAAAACAAAAGTATTGTAGCAAACACCACCTGTACATTATGGGACATCTGATCAATTGTGTTTTGATGAATTTGGAACGTTCCATAATGGTCTTCGAAAATGTAGAATCCTTGATATGCAAGATAGAAGGGGGTGTAAATTTAAGAAATATATTAGACATCCAGCCAAAACCAAAGCACCAGAGTTATACTAGACATGCAAAATGTTAGGCTTTGCCTAGTGGATGGTTGGCCAGCAATGCTCCCTCACATCACTACCGGGAAAACAGCAGTACAGGTCCCACACAGTCTTATTGCAAATATTCCCAGGATTCCAAATCTGTTTTCGGAATTGAAAAAATCTGTCACGGTTTAGGAGATTTTGGACTTTTAGTGGAGGCATTCAAAGTGAAACTTGATTGCGTTTAGCTGTCATTGCTTAGGCGCGTAAAAAATGGGCATCAGAGTGCCTCAATCTGCATAAAACCGATACAGTCTTATTGCAACAGTCCTCAGGATTCCGAATCACTACCCATAATCGATCCAGCGGTCACGGGATAGGATTTACCTTTTTCGAGTTGCGTTGGAGGCTGCGAAGCGAACCGTTCAGGAAATGATCCATTTTTAAGCTTTACCATGCGAAACGAAACATTTAGGATGCTCCTATCTATACAAAACCAACATGTTCTTATAGAAAAAATGCTCAGGAATCTGAATCAGTTTTCGGATTCGACATTGCTATCACCGTTTAGGAGGTATTATACTTTTTAGTGGATGCAAGAAAAGTGAAGGTTTACGACTGTTCACTTAGCCATGCAAAACGATGATTCATTGTGGCCAAATCACGTAATTTATAAAACACTCTTATATACTATATACCCTATATCAACTCACCCTGATTAAATCCTGTCTGGCCAGACAGGCTAACCCCCCACCCATACTGCTGTCCAGCGAATCACCCAAATGTTGAAATTTTGGCCAAATTGGCTGCAGCGATCCACTCTTACAATATGTGCGGGATTTGTATTTATCCACCCACTAGTAATGAGTCTAGCCAATCTTTATTTATTATCAGGTTGAGTTGAAATAGGTTGTAGCTTGGAATGAATAACTTATTGGATGCATCTCTAAAACATTGAATTATGCCATCCTATAATTGCATGGAATTATTCAAATGTCCAGGGATTTTATAAATAAATTGCACAATAGTTCCTGTCACCTTTACAAGCAACCTTTCTTCTGCAGGAGGCACTCGTTTTAATTTATAATCGCATAATTAATAAATGTTTTCCTATGCTCTGAAAATTCCTCCTCAATTTTGCACAAGTATTTGAAAGAGAAAACTTCGGTTGTTCGTGTCACATGATTTTCCTGGCATTACACTGAGTCCTACAAATGAAATATGCGAATTAATGTTCGTCAAAATTATTGATAGCAACTTGGTTTTAAAATGTTCTTTTACCGATGATACGCTGGTTTCCGAGCTGCTGGATGATTTCAATAAGGATGTTCTCACTGTGTCTGTTGTCAATTGTGGCATAGCTTCTTCATCTTCTGAAGATAACTCTTCGATTTTGCTTTTCATTGCCGGTGATGCAGGTCTTAAATTAGGAAATTATAACGGTATGGTTATTATATTTAACTTAATTATTAATTTTCTTAATGAAGTTAAAAACTTACACTTGTATCACATTTGGTTTTGGCTGGCTAATCGGTGCTATTATATATGAAAAGTAAAATTATTGCACATAATAGTCGATCTGTAAAATACTTCGAGTAAAAATTGAATTCAGTTTTACTTACGAGGAGTGGCAAATGTCTTTTTGACGCTAAGTTGTGGAGGTGCGTAAATGTTTTTATGTTTATCAGCTGCAGGGTAATATATGGTGGATTCATGTGCAAGTCTTATAATTGAGAAAATATATTTTAATCAAATCCAATATAGCATGCACATTCACATCCGGTACTCACTCTTCAGGCTTCATTTGCTTTACTGTAAATGAAAACCGAAATATTTCAATCACATTAAAATATTGTATACAGTTGTATACTTGTATCATTAACTTACTCTTGAAACACCATTTCCGTTTGACATATGCGTAAATTCCAACTCCTAAAATAATGGCAACAACGACAATGACAGCCAGAATGCCTCCTACAATCTTTCCCACATTTACTTTATCATCATCTGGAGAGAAAACAATTTCACATGTAAATACGAGCTTCTATGTCGAAGTTTTATGCATACCTACTATATATAAAATTAAAAAATTCTTTGCATCTTTTACTTTGAACATTGGTTATACACTTAATTTGAGCTACAAATATTTGGAGTTGGTTACAAGTTTCTTATTGCCTGTGGTATTAATAAACTTGTGCTCAGTTATCAGAAAGTAGTTCAAAGTATTGTATAAAGATACAAGGAATTATTAGAAAATATAGTAGGAAAGTAAATCAAACAATATTTGCATGCTTGAAGCTAACATCTAATTTCAATCTTGTATTCATTAGATCGAATGTTGTCATTGTTGAGGTCGTTTTTGGCCAAACAGACATATCTACCAGGTTTGTCTTGGATGGTGAGGTTTTGAATGTTACCGGCATCAGTCCATTGATTTGAGCCATCTTTACTATACTCCCATTTGATGAATGGATCTGGGTGTCCATCAGCTTTGCAAACAAGTGTCACAGTTACATCTGGCCCTACGACCAGTTTATTTTCAGTTATTCCAGGAATATAGGCTTCCGATCTTGTAACTGGACCTATGATTGCAGGGTATATATACGTAGTTTAGAGCACTTGGCGAGTTATATGTTATAGCGAATAAAACCCAATTGTATTCATTGTTACCTGGTACCAAAAATACAGCATACGTGCTATTTTGTCCTGTGGCATATAATGGATGTATTGCTATACATTGAAGTTTTTCATCCCTTAGCTGTTCGTTAACTGGGATGTTCACTTTGCTGATCGTTGTTCTCAGATTGGCGTTTACATCACTAGTCTTATTATGAGTTGTTCCTTGCAAGGTGCCTCCATTACTATTGGTCCATCGAACATCTGCTGCTGGGTTGCCATCTCTAACATGACATTGGACTTCAATTGTTGTAGCCCCATGACTGATGTCAATGCTTCCTTCATTATAAACTTCATTTCCATTGTATATTATAATAGGAGGTTTCGGCTCATCTGAATGACATACATGCACATGGTCAATTATAATTTATAAACGACAGTAAAATTACTAGTAGTAGCACTATTACTTACATAGGACAGTTATTGTAGCTGGGTTTGACTTAGCACCGTTGATATCACCCATTTGAGGTGAGGTACACACATACCTCCCATTGTCGTTGATAGTAATATTTCTTATTAAAATACTGCAATCCCCAGCATTGAGATTTCCCACGAAAGAAACCCGGAATCCATCAGGTTCAAATAGAGTCAAGCCTATAACCCACATGCATTTCACTGGTTTTTCGCTAAATTTGCAAACTAGTGTTACATCTTCACCAATTTTCAGAGTAGCGTCTTTAGGGTGTTGTACGACTGTCAGCTCTGATAATACTATATGTAATAAGAAAACAGTAAAAGTATTGTTACTAATGGCAACGAAACAATCAATATAAACAAAACATGTGTATACTGTATGAACATGCAAGGATCTTCTTGTTGGTACTATTTTTGAGAAAGCAGAAGTAGAAGTATTTTTATGGAACAAAGCTATACCCTATATGATGGACACTAAAATGTACATTGTTCAAACAAATATAGTACACCTTTACTTTTTAATACTATATTTTATAATGTGCATGTGGCAAAATAATACTCGATATACCCATGATAAGAGCAGTTTCAAGACTCTTCGATAACAGTTTAATGTTTTATATTGGGAATTAAGCCATTGTTTGGGTTACCTTGAGTTAAACAAAGAAAGACTTACCTTTGCCTGTTTGTATGTTCAAAATCAGGTATAGCAAAAGGAATCCAAACGGAACACATCTCCCATTTCTGAATATTTGATTCGCAAACATGTCAGGAATATGTAATGATTATTTCTGTGACTATATGCTTGTGACTTTTCTGCGTTATGAATCAGTCAAAATCTTTGACCTCATTGTGTTGTCCAGGTTACAGCGATAAAGAATAGGAGTGGAGTACAGAGGTGACTGCTGAGCAAAATAAACTAACTTCAAAATATAGATAGCATTTCTCATAAATAAACAAAGTTGTAAAACGCTGATTTTTATTAATTTGTCTCTAAATTATAATCCCAAACATTTCATATTGTTAGTAGCAAGTTTCTTCAAAAGAGAATTTGAAATTGTATATCCTTCCAAAAAAAAATCCACCAGAATTGTGCCTGGAAATCGTACAGGTTTTTTGTCAATTTCGTTCCGAAAATAATTTATAAATATTATGATACCAATCATTTATTTGCTATGGTTTTATTGCGATTTACTCTTTCTCAATTGCTAAAATAGTTTTGTTATTCGTGAACTGTGTTACCAATTCGTATTCTGATTGCTTTTTCTTCTGATTGCAGCACTTTTTCTGATACATGTAACCTCCAAAAATAGTCACAATTATAAAGGTTAACATTAACAAAATTGTAACTGCAATAGTTGTTGCTGAGTACATGGAATTGTGGTCATCATGGTGCTCCACTGTTATATTCACTGTAAATAATTATAATACAGCTGTTAGTTATTATTAATGCCCATATATTTTCTTGTGTATGGTTTAAATACTTATTTCATAATCTAAACACTGCATTCTTTTCACATTTACAACTTTTGTATTGTGAAATAGATATGATCAAATTGGTATACATGTCAATTTGAAGAATTCTAACACAGATGTAGTTACATTATTATTCAAGAATAACTTACCAGTAATATTTGGTGAAAATACAATCTTGCTGTATTTATTTCTTGCTGCACACCGATATGTTCCATTTGTCGATTTTATTTCTGATGTATTTCCAACATTTATCCATTTTCCTTCGTGTGATAACTTTTCCCAGTAAAAATTTGGGACAGGATTACCGTCGGCTGAACAGTGTATCTTTACTTCATTAGGATGATATACCATACTTGAGTTACTTTCTGTCTTTTTCACATCAATATGTGCATATGCTGTTAAAGTTGGTGCTGCAAAAGACGTGAAATTAAACTTGCACTTGTTATAATAATATTTATTGACACTTTGCATAGCATATAGAAACTTACTTGGAAACTTCAAGTGGATGTGTGTTGTTTGCGTCAAATTAAGTGGTTCATATGTTGCAATACATTCTAAAATATGCATTTTGCCAATGTTCTTACTGATTTCGCTTCGAAGACGGAATCTATTCAGTGCAATCTTTAAATGTTCATGACCATCCAATGGTTTTGTAGAGTAGTTTCCATTGATTTCCGTCTCGTTTAGGAACCATTTCAATTCAGCTGGTGGTTTACCATTTTTAGATATGCATTGGAAATTTCTGTCTGACTCGTCCATTATATCCAGGATTTGTGGAGCTGCACCTACTAAATCTTCATATTCTATTGATGGTTCATCTGGTATTCCTTAAATAGATGAGACCAAATTATCCCTATACGTTAGTAAAAAGTAAAGATGGGTTGATCAGAATGATAGAAAACATGCATGCATACTTAACACGGTTAAATGTGCAGCTTCCGAGGTTATGTTAAAATCCGGATTACTTTTGCTGATAAAACTGCACGAGTAAACTCCATCATCATTTAAAGTTGCATTCTTTATGCCAAGCACACATGATGTAACTTTGTTTTTGTTTGTTTTGATGAGTGTAGCAGGGATGTCAGTGATCAAATCTCCATTTCGAAACCATGAACAATTAAAGTTCGTTGCATTTAGCTTGCAAGTGAAATCAACATTTTCTCCAATTTCAATGGTTGAATTATTTGGCTGGTTAATCAACGCCACACCTGAAACAATATTGATAAAAAGAGGAAATGAAGCAATGTTCTGTGTTTTCTTTATGCTGTCAAATGACATTGAAACTTTTGGGATTTTTGCTGTTTAAAAGCATGTAAAAATATTTCATTATTTAAGTATAATAGGAAAATGTCTTAATTCTTAATTATGACATATAATGAATTGTCCTTAAAATAAAAATACACATTAATACCGTATATAGCTTACTTTTTGCCTTTTCATATTCATTTCCTTTAGCAAATTGACTTAATGCACTTGCTAACAAAATCACAATAATCGAAACATGCATGCTGAAAGATTCCTGTGACATTTGAAAATATACATGTTTTCCCTTATGCTGGCGCAATTGTTTAATTTGCAGTTTTCTGCAAACTTATCAGGTACGATAAGAAGTAGCTACAAAAACGCCTACGCAATGAAGATTGGTAGTGTTGTAACTTGTGACTGCAAACATTTCGAAATTATTAAAAATTGTATTGGTTTATTTCCCTTGAATGCAACACCGTAATATTTCGATTTAGACAAAGATAAGTATTTTACAAGAATGCATTTTCTAATGAAGTGGATATCAATAAATGACGTCATAATTCTATAGGCGTTGTTGTATGTAAAAAACAATGCAATGTCTGGATATAATATACAGTTTAATTTCCTATTTAATACAATTCCAACAGATACAACATATAATGTATTTCCCAGTGTACATGAACAAAGCCTTTATTTGCTACATTGACCAGTGAAACTTCCTGCTTTACAACTAGCAGATTGGAAGAAATCGATATTTGTTTCGCCTTGTTTTCCGCAGAGAGTGTGACGAAGTAGTGGTTTAACATCAGTGACATCACTTTGGAATTTGGAGCAAACTGTATTTCCAATAGAAACTTTGTTTATCAAAGTGCAAAGATTTCCGCCATTGGAAGCATCTTTAGCCTGAAACACGCATATAAAAGTATTGACGTTATAAATTTATTTTACATTAATAAACATATAAAACAGCTCATGATGACTAATCCATACCCATTGCAAACACTTTTGGGAACATTCATCCAACTTGGTACAGTCAATGCTGTCCGGTATTGTTTTAGGAAATAAAATTATATCTTGGTTATCTGATCCCTTAATGTATCCATCACAGGTGCAGCTATCAGGGCCAGCCCCATCTGCTCTGTGAAAATTCAACCATAATATGATAATATTTCCTATAAGCATAATATCCTGGTATAATTCAAATCATCTACAGTTTTCCATATATGAAACACTTACCTAACGAGTACCACTGCAGCAAATATGGCGGTTGTAAATAAGAGATTCATGATGATCGTAGAACAAGTTGCTGGCGAATACTCAATAGTTGAAGCTGTATTTATATTTTACATGTTTTATATGCGAGATATTGCAAGTGTTTTTCATATTTCATCATCAGTGAGTTTGCATTTTTCGTTGCTATATGCACGTGACTTTTCAGGCAATTTTCAGTGTTTTTACGAGCTGTTATGTTGATGTAATATTGGGCATTACTTTTATTATAGCGAAAATAAATTGTGATTTTGTATAAATCATAGTTGTAATATGCGCACATAGTCCATAATAAGCAAATGAAATAAAGTAGTTGCAGCAAACCATTACTATTTAGCCTGGAAAATAAAAATTCCGAGTCATTATTACATACTATTTGCAAAGTTTCTGAGCTTAAATTTCCCGACCCTGAAATAATACCTACATATAAGATTTTTATCAATTACTGCATGATTTGCTCGTTAATAGGCTGATGTAAAGTTAAGCACGAGGTGTGAAATGCACTTAACATTTGTTCACAGTGAAGTACTAACATGTGGCAAAGGAATTGTTTAGTGCAGTACTTTTCAAAGATGCGTGTATCTCACTATTTCTATAAAGGTTACGTTCGCAATGCATTTTTAGAACACAGTTTACGTTTGAATTTCGCGGGGTTAGCGTTATCGCGATATCCGATATCGATATACGCTCGTGATACAATATTTTGCTGTGAAACCAAAGGCGCTTTAACTTCGGGATTTTTCACAGTTTATTGCGCACCTGATTGAATGAATGCAGCTGTGCAAGTCGTGATTTTGCAATGCGATGACGACTGCTCTGGACATTCGTTTGAAGAAAGTGAGCAAGGTTTACAATGAAGGAGTGAGTATTCTGCTTTTCGTAAATGTAGATGGTTTTGTGTTAATCTAGGATAGTGTCGCGTATCGGTGAAATCATTCTTGATGGTAGAAATTGATTGTCGCTTATAAGCCTAACACGCAGTCCTTTTTTTTTTTTTCCCCATTATAGGACACTGTCGCTGGGTTTGTAGTAATCTACAGTAAAAATGAAGTGAAGCATGACGGAATATCATTGGTGTTGGAAGGAGCAGCAACTTTGCAACTAAGTTCAAAAACTGTTGGTATTTTTGAAGCATTCTACAATTCTGTCAAGGTATTTAAATGTTAAATATACCCAGATGTAAATATAAATCATGTCCTTGTTCACAGCCATGTTGATTCAATAATTTATATAATTTTTGCAGCCTATACAGCTTCTGAATTACAGCTTGGAAATTGCTAAATCTGGCAGAATTCCTCCTGGAAAAACTGAAATTCCGTTTGAGTTTCCATTGAAACCAAAAGGAAATAAAAAGCTTTTTGAAACCTACCATGGAGTGTTTGTAAATATCCAAGTGAGTGTTTAATTGAATGAAATGTACTATTTTGATTGCAGCAAGTGATTTATTCAATTTTTATGTATGGTTTGAACTAACAAATTGTAAGGTGGATAAACTTCCTGCATATCTAATGTACTATTATAAATACTGTATTTGTATTATTAGTACCAGAATTTAAATTTCCACTTTAGTATCTTCTAAAATGCGACATGAAGCGGCCGCTTTTAAACAAGGACCTTCAAAAAATTGCGGAATTCATTGTGGAATATAAGGTGATCCTATTTTCTTGTACACATTTATTATTCTAATAACAATTTATATTGTATAGGATGGTGAGAAGGCATTACCTAAGCAAGTTGATTTCTGCATTACTCCGGAAACACTTCAAAATGTTAAAGATGTAATGCTGGACAATGATAGAGAAACACTTGAAATCTGTAAATCTCCTAACAATTGTTTCTGCACATGTATAGAAATTAAAAGTTCCACGATTTGTTGTGAAAGGAAGACTGGATTCGACAAACTGTTGTATAACTAAGCCATTTACTGGCGAGGTAAAATAAAATTGCAATACCTGTTTATATTCATGTCATGGGAATTATGGGTATTTTGGTTGCATTTCATTGTTGCCGGTTCCTGAATTAGCTTATTGTTGAACGATGTGATGTCCCCATCAAGTCCATCGAGCTTCAACTCGTAAGAGTGGAAACTTGTGGATGCGCAGAAGGATATGCTAAAGATGGTGTGTACAAAATTAAATGCCGACCATTGTACAAGGCATACAAATTACTATTAAAGTACTCTTTCATAGCAACTGAAATTCAAAATATTCAAATTGGTGAAGGAGATCTGTTCAGAGGAATCCCCATTCCAATATATATGATATTTCCACGTTTGTTTACATGCCCGACATTAACAACTAGCAACTTTAAAGTTGGTAAGTTGTAATAAATGTGGTAATGGTGATTTATGTATCTTTCCGGAATAATTTATTTTTTTCATTTACAGAGTTTGAAGTGAACATTGTTATTATTTTTAAAGATGACCATCTCATCAATGAAAACTTCCCTATTAAATTGATGCGGTTTTAACCTGAAATTATGTTGTATTGTTGTTATATAATTCACATTGTTGTATCTTAATATTTTACTTGCCATGTATATTTGCTACTGTCTAACGGTTGTCTGTTGTAATGTCATTGCTATATTAAAATAACAAAAGACTCACAGATTCATGATTATACGCTATACTTTCTAGACTATCCAAGATTTTGCATTATCAGCATTCACTGTTTTTTTCACAAGGCATTTTGCATCTTGCCGTACTGTATTATATACTAATCTGAATAAAATAAATGTGAAATGCATTGTAGTCTGTTATATTGATATTTGCGATGAATTTATTTTCATCAGATTTGCAGTTTTTACCCTGTTATGTTTATTTTGGTATTTTAATATATAACATTTTCATGAACAGGACACCTGGTCTTTACAAAGTCTAGTCTTTGCAATTTCAAATTTAATAAATTGTAAATAAAATTCTGTCAAACTCGGTTATAGTGACCTCGGAAGTAATGAACACTCGGATATAGTGTAGTACTCAAACAACCGGTCCCATCAAAAATCCTATTCTTTACATGGATTTATAACTCGGTTGTAATAATCCTGATGCTAACAGGTCATGTACACATGCAGAGTACACTACAGTGTTTTAACCTGGGGGCCCCATATAACTCTGTTGTAATGAACTTGGTTTTAATGAACACCCCCTTGCTGTACTGAACACATTTTCATGCTAATTTGACCAAAAGTTCACTAGCAAACGAGTTTCAAGTTTTTTTTTTTAAGTCGATGCTCTCAACTTTGCAGTCATTGCATATTACAGGGTGTCTACTATAAACCTTATATTGCTGATAAAGTCGTGATTATTGAAAATGGTATGGTGAAATCTCGTGTTAAAGACATTTATCATGCAGTCTATGATCCCAATAAAAGTCAAATTTTCCACCATAGACACGTTTCACTGTAATAAATGCACATATTACATATTACATCAAAATTACATATACTGCAATCAGGTTGTGCATGGATAACATGAATATTCACAGCATCCTATAATCGAGAAAAACTGCTCATCACATCAAACAGAATATAATAGTGTCCGTATTTGGATGCTTGTCCAAAGATTTATCACAGCTTTCAAAGTGATGTTTTGCCCAAATTAAATGCGCAGACTTGAAAAGATGCGTTCCAAGGTGCTGTTAGATTGTAGAGGCTGTTTTGAAGCTAGAACCGGTCCATCGGCGAGTTAGCATAGTGGGTAGTGTGTTGGACTGTAAATTAGTAGTCTTGG